>JAUJEF010000392.1:0-33364 GCA_030444885.1 Citrus sp. QX-2021 | reverse complement strand
CCGCTCGCAAATTCTAGCCCCATTCCGAGTCCGGAGGACGAAGTTGGCCAGCCCCTCCCCCCAAGGCTATAGCCCACCTGTTTTTTGGCCATTTTTCCGCTGGGGGGTTTGGGCTCGGCGACCTTCGGGCGGTTATTTTTGGGCCCGGCTGTGCATGCAGTCTATTTTTGGCACGCGGAGGCCGCTCGCAAAGTCTCGCCCCATTCCGAGTCCAGAGGACGAAGTGGGCCAGCCCCTCCCCCCAAGGCTATAGCCCACCCGTTTTTTGGCCATTTTTCCGCTGGACGAACTTGGCGCCCCGGCCTTCGGGCGGTTATTTTTGGGCGCGGCTGTGCCCATGGCCTATTTTTGGCACGCGGAGGCCGCTCGCAAAGTCTCGTCCCATTCCGAGTCCGGTGGACGAAGTTGGCCAGCCCCTCCCCCCAAGGCTATAGCCCACCCGTTTTTTGGCCATTTTGCCGCTGGACGAACTTGGCGCCCCGGCCTTCGGGCGGTTATTTTTGGGTGCGGCTGTGCCCGCGGAGGCCGCTCGCAAAGTCTCGCCCCATTCCGAGTCCGGCGGACGAAGTTGGCCAGCCCCTCCCCCCAAGGCTATAGCCCACCCGTTTTTTGGCCATTTTTCCGCTGGACAAACTTGGCGCCCCGGCCTTCGGGCCGTTATTTTTGGGCGCGGCTGTGCCCACGGCCTAGTTTTGGCACACGGAAGCCGCTCGTAAAGTCTTGCCCCATTCCGAGTCCGGCGGACGAAGTGGGCCAGCCCCTCCTCCCAAGGCTATAGCCCACCCGTTTTTTCGCCATTTTTCCGCTGGACGAACTTGGGGCCCCGGCCTTCAGGCATTTATTTTTGGGCGCGGCTTTGTCCGCGGCCTTTTTTTGGCGCGAGGAGGCCGCTCGCAAATTCTAGCCCCATTCCGAGTCCGGAGGACGAAGTTGGCCAGCCCCTCCCCCCAAGGCTATAGCCCACCTGTTTTTTGGCCATTTTTCCGCTGGGGGGTTTGGGCTCGGCGATCGTCGGGCGGTTATTTTTGGGCCCGGCTGTGCCCGCAGCCTATTTTTGGCACGCGGAGGCCGCTCGCAAAGTCTCGCCCCATTCCGAGTCCGGCGGACGACGTTGGCCAGCCCCTCCCCCCAAGGCTATAGCCCACCCGTTGTTTGGCCATTTTTCCGCTGGGGGGTTTGGGTGCAACGACCTTCGGGGGGTTATTTTTGGGTGCGGCTGTGCACGTGGCCTATTTTTGGCACGCGGAGGCCGCTCGCAAAGTCTCGCCCCATTCCGAGTCCGGCGGACGAAGTTGGCCAGCCCCTTCCCCCAAGGCTATAGCCCACCCGTTTTTTGGCCATTTTTCCGCTGGACGAACTGGGCGCCCCGGCCTTCGGGCGGTTATTTTTGGGCACGGCTGTGCCTACGGCCTATTTTTGGCACGCGGAGGCCGCTTGCAAAGTCTCGTCCCATTCCGAGTCCGGTGGACGAAGTTGGCCAGCCCCTCCCCCCAAGCCTATAGCCCACCCGTTTCTTGGCCATTTTTCCGCTGGGGGGTTTGGGCGCCCCGGCCTTCGGGCCGTTACTTCTAGGTGCGGCTGTGCCCGCGGCCTATTTTTGGCACGCGGAGGCCGCTCGTAAAGTCTCGCCCCATTCCGAGTCTGGCGGGCGAAGTGGGCCGGCCCCTCCCCCCAAGGCTATAGCCCACCCGTTTTTTGGCCATTTTTCCGCTGGGGGCTTTGGGCGCGCCGACCTTCGGGCAGTTATTTTTGGGCACGGCTGTGCCCGCGGAGGCCACTCGCAAAGTCTTGCCCCATTCCGAGTCCGGCGGACGAAGTGGGCCGGCCCCTCCCCCCAAGGCTATAGCCCACCCGTTTTTTCGCCATTTTTCCGCTGGGCGAACTTGGTACCCCACGTTCGGGAAGTTATTTTTGGGCGCGGATGTGCCCGCGGCCTATTTTTTGCACGCGGAGGCCGCTAGTAAAGTCTCTCCCCATTCCGAGTCTCGCGGACGTAGTGGGCAAACCCCTCCCCCCAAGGCTATAGCCCACCCGTTTTTTGGCCATTTTTCCGCTGGGGGGTTTGGGCGCGCCGACCTTCGGGGGGTTCTTTTTGGGCGCGGCTGTGCCCACGGCCTATTTTTGGCACGCGGAGGCCGCTCGTAATGTCTCGACCCATTTCGAGTCCGGCAGACGAAGTTGGCCAGCCCCTCCCCCCAAGGCTATAGCCCACCCGTTTTTTGGCCATTTTTCCGCTGGACGAACTTGGCCCCCAGGCCTTCGGGCAGTTATTTTTGGGCGCGGCTGTGCCCGCGGCCTATTTTTTGCACGCGGAGACCGCTCGTAAAGTCTCGCCCCATTCCGAGTCTGGCGGACGTAGTGGGCCAGCCCCTCCCCCCAAGGCTATAGCCCACCCGTTTTTTGGCCATTTTTCCGCTGGGGGGTTTGGGCGCGCCGACCTTCGGGGGGTTCTTTTTGGGCGCGGCTGTGCCCGCGGCCTATTTTTTGCACGCGGAGGCCACTCGCAAAGTCTTACCCCATTCCGAGTCCGGCGGACGAAGTTGGCCTGCCCCTCCCCCCAAGGCTATAGCCCACCCGTTTTTTGGCCATTTTTCCGCTGGACGAACTTGGCGCCCCGGCCTTCGGGGGGTTATTTATGGGTACGGCTTTGCCCGCGGCCTATTTTTGGGACGCGGAGGCCGCTCGCAAAGTCTCGCCCCATTCCGAGTCCCTCGGACGAAGTTGGCCAGCCCCTCCCCCCAAGGCTATAGCCCACCCGTTTCTTGGCCATTTTTCCACTGGGGGGATTGGGCGCCCCGGCCTTCGGGCCGTTATTTTTGGGCGAGGCTGTGCCCGCGGCCTATTTTTGGTACGTGGAGGCCGCTCGCAAAGTCTCGCCCCATTCCGAGTCCGGCGGACGAAGTGGGCCAGCCCCTCCCCCTAAGGCTATAGCCCACCCGTTTTTTGGCTATTTTTCCGCTGGACGAACTTGGCGCCCCAGCCTTCGGGAGGTTATTTTTGTGCGCGGCTGTGTCCGCTGCCTATTTTCGGTACGCGGAGACCGCTCGTAAAGTCTCGTCCCATTCCGAGTCCGGCGGACGAAGTGGGCCAGCCCCTCCCCCCAAGGCTATAGCCCACCCGTTTGTTTGCCATTTTTCCGCTGGACGAACTTGGCGCCCCGGCCTTCGGGTGGCTATTTTTGGGCACGGCTGTGCCCGGGGCCTATTTTTAGCATGCGGAGGCCGCTCGCAAAGTCTCGCTCAATTCCGAGTCCGGGGGACGAAGTTGGCAGCCCCTCCCCCCAAGGCTATAGCTCACCCGTTTTTTGGCCATTTTTCCGCTGGTGGGTTTGGGCGCGCCGACCTTCGGGCAGTTATTTTTGGGCGCGGCTGTGCCCGCGGCCTATTTTTTGCACGCGGAGGCCGCTCGCAAAGTCTCGACCCATTCCGAGTCCCTCGGACAAAGTTGGCCAGCCCCTCCCCCCAAGGCTACAGCCCACCCGTTTTTTGGCCATTTTTCCGCTGGACGAACTTGGCGCCCCGGCCTTCTGGCAGTTATTTTTGGGCGCGGCTGTGCCCACATCCTATTTTTGGAACGTGGAGGCTGCTCGCAAAGTCTCGCCCCATTCCGAGTCCGGCGGACGAAGTGGGCCAGCCCCTCCCCCCAAGGCTATAGCCCACCCGTTTCTTGGCCATTTTTCCACTGGGGGGTTTGGGCGCCCCGGCCTTCGGGCCGTTATTTTTGGGCGAGACTGTGCCCGCGGCCTATTTTTCGCACGCGGAGGCCGCTCGCAAAGTCTCGCCCCATTCCGAGTCCGGCGGACGAAGTGGGCCAGCCCCTCCCCCCAAGGGTATAGCCCACCCGTTTGTTTGCCATTTTTCCGCTGGAAGAACTTGGCGCCCTGGCCTTCGGGCGGCTATTTTTGGCCGCGGCTGTGCCCGGGCCCTATTTTTAGCATGCGGAGACCGCTCACAAAGTCTCGTCCCTTTCCGAGTCCCGGGGACGAAGTTGGCAGCCCCTCCCCCCAAGGGTATAGCCCACCCGTTTTTTGGCCTTTTTTCCGCTGGGGGGTTTGGGCGCGCCGACCTTCGGGCAGTTATTTTTGGGCGCGGCTGTGCCCGCGGCCTATTTTTTGGCACGCGGAGGCCGCTCGCAAAGTCTTGCCCCATTCCGAGTCCGGCGGACGAAGTGGGCCAGCCCCTCCCCCCAAGGCTATAGCCCACCCGTTTTTTGGCCATTTTTCCGCTGGGGGGTTTGGGCGCGCCGACCTTCGCGCAGTTATTTTTGGCCGCGGCTGTACCCGCGGCCTATTTTTTGGCACGTGGAGACCGCTCGCAAAGTCTTGCCCCATTCCGAGTCCGGCGGACGAAATCGGCCGGCCCCTCCCCCCAAGGTTATAGCCCACCCGTTTTTTCGCCATTTTTCCGCTGGACGAACTTGGCGTCCAACGTTCGGGAGGTTATTTTTGGGTGTGGCTGTGACCGCGGCCTATATTTGGCACGCGGCTCGCAAAGTCTTGCCCCATTCCGAGTCCGGCGGACGAAGTTGGCCAGCCCCTCCCCCCAAGGCTATAGCCCACACGTTTTTTGGCCATTTTTCCGCTAGACGAAATTGGCGCCCCGGCCTTCGGGGGGTTATTTATGGGTGCGGCTTTGCCCGCGGCCTATTTTTGGGACGCGGAGGCCGCTCGCAAAGTCTCGCCCCATTCCGAGTCCCTCGGACGAAGTTGGCCAGCCCCTCCCCCCAAGGCTATAGCCCACCCGTTTTTTGGTCATTTTTCCGCTGGACGAACTTGGCGCCCCGGCCTTCGGGCACTTATTTTTGGGTGCAGCTGTGCCCGCGGTCTAATTTTGGCACGTGGAGGCCGCTCGCAAAGTCTCGTCCCATTCCGAGTCCGGCGGACGAAGTTGGCTAGCCCCTCCCCCCAAGGCTATAGCCCAACCGTTTTGTGGCCATTTGTCCGCTGGACGAACTTGGCGCCCCGGCCTTCGGGCCGTTATTTTTGGGCCCGGCTGTGCCCGCGGCCTATTTTTGGCACGCGGAGGCCGCTCGCAAAGTCTCGCCCCATTCCGAGTCCGGCGGACGAAGTGGGCCAGCCCCTCCCCCCAAGGCTATAGCCCACCCGTTTTTTTGCCATTTTTCCGCTGGGGGGTTTGGGTGCGCCGACCTTCGGGGGGTTATTTTTGGGCGCGGCTGTGCCCGCGGCCTATTTTTGGCATGCGGAGGCTGCTCGCAAAGTCTCGCCCCATTCCGAGACCGGCGGACGAAGTGGGCCAGCCCTCCCCCCAAGGCTATAGCCCACCCGTTTTTTTTCCATTTTTCCGCCGGACGAACTTGGCGAGCAGAGGCCGTTCGCAAAGCCTCGCCCCATTCCGAGTCCGGCGGACGAAGTTTGCCAGCCCCTCCCCCCAAGGCTATAGCCCACCCGTTTTTTGGCCATTTTTCCGCCGGACGAACTTGGCGCCCCGGCCTTCGGGTGGTTATATTTGGGCGCGGCTGTGCCCGCAAACTATTTTTGGTACGCAGAGGCCGCTCGCAAAGTCTCGCCCCATTCCGAGTCCGCGGACAATGTTGGCCATTTTTCCGCTTGTCGAACTTGGCGCCCCGGCCTTCGGGCGGTTTTTTTTTGGCACGGCTGTGCCCGCGGCCTATTTTTGGCACGCGGAGGCCGCTCGCAAAGTCTCGCCCCATTCCGATTCCGGCGGACGAAGTTGGCCAGCCCCTCCCCCCAAGGCTATAGCCCACCCGTTTTTTGGCCATTTTTCCGCTGGACGAACTTGGCGCCCCGGCCTTCGGGCGGTTAATTTTGGGCGCAACGACCTTCGGGGTGTTGTTTTTGGGCATGGCTGTGCCCGCGGGCTATTTTTGGCATGCGGAGGCCGCTTACAAACTCTCGCCCATTCCGAGTCCGGCGGACTAAGTTGGCCAGCCCCTCCCCCTAAGACTATAGCCCACCCGTTTTTTGGCCATTTTTCCGCGGGACGAACTTGGCGCCCCGGCCTTCGGGCGGTTATTTTTGGGCGCGGCTGTGCCCGCGGCCTATATTTGGCATACACAGGCCGCTCGCAAAGTCTCGCCCCATTCCGAGCCCGGCGGACGAAGTGGGCCAGCCCCTCCCCCCAAGGCTATAGCCCACCCGTTTTTTGGCCATTTTTCCGCGGGACGAACTTGGCGCCCCGTCCTTCGGGCGGTTATTTTTGGGTGCGGCTGTGCCCGCGGCCTATTTTTGGCACGCGGAGGCCGCTCGCAAAGTCTCACCCCATTCCGAGTCCGGCGGACGAAGTTGGCCAGCACTTCCCCCCAAGGCTATAGCCCACCCGTTTTTTGGCCATTTTTCCGCTGGAGGTTTGGGCGCGCCGACCTTCGGGGGGTTATTTTTGGGCACGGCTGTGCGCGCGGCCTATTTTTGGCACACGGAGGCTGCTCGCAAAGTCTCGCCCCATTCCGATTCCGGCGGACGAAGTTGGCCAGCCCCTCCCCCCAAGGCTATAGCCCACCCGTTTTTTGGCCATTTTTCCGCTGGACGAACTTGGCGCCCCGGCCTTCGGGCGGTTAATTTTGGGCGCAACGACCTTCGGGGTGTTGTTTTTGGGCATGGCTGTGCCCGCGGGCTATTTTTGGCATGCGGAGGCCGCTCACAAACTCTCGCCCATTCCGAGTCCGGCGGACTAAGTTGGCCAGCCCCTCCCCCTAAGACTATAGCCCACCCGTTTTTTGGCCATTTTTCCGCGGGACGAACTTGGCGCCCCGGCCTTCGGGCGGTTATTTTTGGGCGCGGCTGTGCCCGCGGCCTATATTTGGCACACAGAGGCCGCTCGCAAAAGTCTCGCCCCATTCCGAGCCCGGCGGACGAAGTGGGCCAGCCCCTCCCCCCAAGGCTATAGCCCACCCGTTTTTTGGCCATTTTTCCGCTGGGGGGTTTGGACGCGCCGACCATCGGGGGGTTATTTTTGGGCGCGGCTGTGCCCACAGCCTATTTTTGGCACGCGGAGGCCGCTCGCTAAGTCTCACCCCATTACGAGTCCGGCGGACGAAGTTGGCCAGCCCCTCCCCCCAAGGCTATAGCCCACCCGTTTTTTGGCCATTTTTCCGCTGGAGGTTTGGGCGCGCCGACCTTCGGGGGGTTATTTTTGGGCACGGCTGTGCCCGCGGCCTATTTTTGGCACACGGAGGCTGCTCGCAAAGTCTCGCCCCATTCCGATTCCGGCGGACGAAGTCGGCCAGCCCCTCCCCCCAAGGCTATAGCCCACCCGTTTTTTGGCCATTTTTCCGCTGGACGAACTTGGCGCCCCGGCCTTCGGGCAGTTATTTTTGGGGCGACTGTGCCCGCGGCCTATTTTTGGCACATGGAGGCCGCTCGAAAAGTCTCACCCCATTCCGAGTCCGGCGGACGAAGTGGGCCAGCCCCTCCCCCCAGGGCTATAGCCCACCCGTTTTTTGGCCATTTTTCCGCTGGGGGGTTTGGGCGCGCCGACCTTCGGGGTGTTATTTTTGGGCAAGGCTGTGCCTGCGGCCTATTTTTGGCACACGGAGGCCATTCGCAAAGTCTCGCCCCATTCCGAGTCCGGCGGACGAAGTTGGCCAGCCCTTCCCTCCAAGGCTATAGCCCACCCGTTTTTTGGCCATTTTTCCGCTGGGGGGTTTGGGCGCGCCGACCTTCGGGGTGTTATTTTTGGGCAAGGCTGTGTCCGTGGCCTATATTTAACACGCGGAGGCCGCTCGCAAAGTCTCGCCCCATTCCGAATCCGGCGGACGAAGTTGGCCAGCACCTTCCCCCAAGGCTATAGCCCACCCGTTTTTTGGCCATTTTTCCGCTGGAGGTTTGGGCGCGCCGACCTTCGGGGGGTTATTTTTGGGCACGGCTGTGCCCGCGGCCTATTTTTGGCACACGGAGGCTACTCGCAAAGTCTCGCCCCATTCCGATTCCGGCGGACGAAGTCGGCCAGCCCCTCCCCCCAAGGCTATAGCCCACCCGTTTTTTGGCCATTTTTCCGCTGGACGAACTTGGCGCCCCGGCCTTCGGGCAGTTATTTTTGGGGCGACTGTGCCCGCGGCCTATTTTTGGCACATGGAGGCCGCTCGAAAAGTCTCACCCCATTCCGAGTCCGGCGGACGAAGTGGGCCAGCCCCTCCCCCCAGGGCTATAGCCCACCCGTTTTTTGGCCATTTTTCCGCTGGGGGGTTTGGGCGCGCCGACCTTCGGGGTGTTATTTTTGGGCAAGGCTGTGCCTGCGGCCTATTTTTGGCACACGGAGGCCATTCGCAAAGTCTCGCCCCATTCCGAGTCCGGCGGACGAAGTTGGCCAGCCCTTCCCTCCAAGGCTATAGCCCACCCGTTTTTTGGCCATTTTTCCGCTGGACGAACTTGGCGCCCCGGCCTTCGGGCGGTTATTTTTGGGTGCGGCTGTGCCCGCGGCCTGTTTTTGGCACACGTAGGCCGCTCGTAAAGTCTCGCCCCATTCCGAGTCCAGCGGACGAAGTTGGCCAGCCCCTCCCCCCAAGGCTATAGCCCACCCATTTTTTGGCCATTTTTCCGCTGAACGAACTTGGCGCCCCGGCCTTCGGGCTGTTATTTTTGGACGCAGCTGTGCCCGTGGCCTAATTTTAGCACGCGGAGGCCGCTCGCAAAGTCTCGCCCCATTCCGAGTCCCGCGGACGAAGTTGGCCAGCCCCACCCCCCAAGGCTATGGCCCACCCGTTTTTTGGCCATTTTTCCGCTGGACGAAATTGGCGCCCCAGCCTTCGGAGGGTTATTTTTGGGCGCGGCTGTGCCGGCGGCGTATTTTTGGCATGGGGAGGCCGCTCGCAAAGTCTCGCCCCATTCCGAGTCCGGCGGACGACGTTGGCCAGCCCCTCCCCCCAAGGCTATAGCCCACCCGTTTTTTGGCCATTTTTCAGCTGGACGAACTTGGCGCCCCGGCCTTCGGGCTGTTATTTTTGGGCGCGGCTGTGACCACGGCCTATTTTTGGCACGCGGAGGCCGCTCGCAAAGTCTCGCCCCATTCCGAGTCCGGCGGACGAAGTAGGCCAGCCCCACCCGCCAAGGCTATGGCCCACCCGTTTTTTGGCCATTTTTGTGCTGGGGGGTTTGGGCGCGCCGACCTTCGGGCGGTTATTTTTGGGCGCGGCTGTGCCCGCAGCCTATTTTTGGCACGCGGAGGCCGTCCGCAAAGTCTCGCCCCATTCCGAGTCCGGCGGACGAAGTTGGCCAGCCCCTCCCCCCAAGGCTATAGCCCACCCGTTTTTTGGCCATTTTTCCGCTGGACGAAATTGGCGCCCCAGCCTTCGGGGGGTTATTTTTGGGCGCGGCTGTGCCCGCGGCCTATTTTTGGCACGCGGAGGCCGCTCGCAAAGTCTCGCCCCATTCCGAGTCCGGCGGACGAAGTTGGCCAGCCCCTCCCCCCAAGGCTATAGCCCACCCGTTTTTTGGCCATTTTTCAGCTGGACGAACTTGGCGACCCGGCCTTCGGGGGGTTTTTTTTAGGCGCGGCTGTGCCCGCGGCCTATTTTTGACACGCGGAGGCCGCTCGCAAAGTCTCGCCCCATTCCGAGCCCGGCGGACGAAGTGGGCCAGCCCCTCCCCCCAAGGCTATAGCCCACCCGTTTTTTGGCCATTTTTCCGCTGGGGGGTTTGGGCGCGCCGACCATCGGTGGGTTATTTTTGGGTGCGGCTGTGCCCGCGGCCTATTTTTTGGCATGGGGAGGCCGCTCGCAAAGTCTCGTCCCATTCCGAGTCCGGCGGACGAAGTTGGCGAGCCCCTCCCCCCAAGGCTATAGCCCACCCGTTTTTTGGCCATTTTTCAGCTGGACGAACTTGGCGCCCCGGCCTTCGGGCGGTTATTTTTGGGTGCGGCTGTACCCGCGGCCTATTTTTGGCACGCGGAGGCCGCTCGCAAAGTCTCGCCCCATTCCGAGTCTGGCGGACGAAGTAGGCCAGCCCCTCCCCCCAAGGCTATAGCCCACCCGTTTTTTGGCCATTTTTCAGCTGGACGAACTTGGCGCCCCGGCCTTCGGGCGGTTATTTTTAGGCGCGGCTGTGCCCGCGGCCTATTTTTGACACGCGGAGGCTGCTCGCAAAGTCTCGCCCCATTCCGAGTCCGGCGGACGAAGTTGGCCAGCCCCTCCCCCCAAGGCTATAGCCCACCCGTTTTTTGGCCATTTTTCCGCTGGATGAACTTGGCGCCCCGGCCTTCGGGCGGTTATTTTTGGGTGGGGCTGTGCCTGCGGCATATTTTTAGCATGTGGAGGCCGCTCGCAAAGTCTCGTCCCATTCCGAGTCCGGCGGACGAAGTTGGCCAGCCCGTCCCCCCAAGGCTATAGCCCACCCGTTTTTTGGCCATTTTTCAGCTGGACGAACTTGGCGCCCCGGCCTTCGGGCGGTTATTTTTAGGCGCGGCTGTGCCCGCGGCCTATTTTTGACACGCGGAGGCCGCTCGCAAAGTCTCGCCCCATTCCGAGTCCGGCGGACGAAGTTGGCCAGCCCCTCCCCCCAAGGCTATAGCCCACCCGTTTTTTGGCCATTTTTCCGCTGGATGAACTTGGCGCCCCGGCCTTCGGGCGGTTATTTTTGGGTGGGGCTGTGCCTGCGGCATATTTTTAGCATGTGGAGGCCGCTCGCAAAGTCTCGTCCCATTGCGAGTCCGGCGGACGGTTGGCCAGCCCTCCCCAAGGCTATAGCCCACCCGTTTTTTGGCCATTTTTCCGCTGGACGAACTTCGCGCCCCGGCCTTCGGGCGGTTATTTTTGGGCGCGGCTGTGACCGCGGCCTATTTTTAGCACGCGGAGGCCGCTCCTAAAGTCTCGCCCCATTCCGAGTCCGGCGGACGAAGTTGGCCAGCCCCTCCCCCCAAGGCTATAGCCCACCCGTTTTTTGGCCATTTTTCCGCTGGGGGGTTTGGGCGCAACGACCTTCGGGGTGTTGTTTTTGGGCATGGCTTTGCCCGCGGCCTATTTTTGGCACGCGGAGGCCACTCGCAAAGTCTCGTCCCATTCCGAGTCCGGCGGACGAACTGGGCCAGCCCCTCCCCCCAAGGCTATAGCCCACCCGTTTTTTGGCCATTTTTCCGCTGGACGAACTTGGTGCCCCGGCCTTCGGGCGGTTATTTTTGGGTGCGGCTGTGCCCGCGGCCTATTTTTAGCACACGGAGGCCGCTCGTAAAGTCTTTCCCCATTCCGAGTCCGGCGGACGAAGTGGGCCAGCCCCTCCCCCCAAGGCTATAGCCCACCCGTTTTTGTGGCCATTTTCCGCTGGACGAACTTGGCACCCCGGCCTTCGTGCGGGTATTTTTAGGCGCGGCTGTGCCTGCAGCCTATTTTTGGCGCACGGAGGCGCCTCGTAAAGTCTCGCGCCATTCCGAGTCCGGCGGACGAAATTGGCCAGCCCCACCCCCCAAGGCTATACCCCACCCGTTTTTGTGCCCTTTTTCCGCTGGATGAACTTGGCGCCCCGGCCTTCGGGCAGGTATTTTTAGGCGCGGCTGTGCCCGCGGCCTAGTTTTGGCACACGGAGGCACCTCGCAAAGTCTCGCGCCATTCCGAGTCCGGCGGACGAAGTTGGCCAGCCCCACCCCCCAAGGCTATAGCCCACCCGTTTTTGTGCCCTTTTTCCGCTGGACATACATGGCACCCCGGCCTTCGGGCGGGTATTTTTAGGCGCGTCTGTGCCCGCGGCCTATTTTTGGCTCACGGAGGCGCCTCGCAAAGTCTCGCACCATTCCGAGTCCGGCGGACGAAGTCGGCCAGCCCCACCCCCCAAGGCTATAGCCCACCCGTTTTTGTGCCCTTTTTCCGCTGGACGAACTTGGCGCCCCGGCCTTCGGGTGGGTATTTTTGGGTGTGGCTGTGCCGGCGGCATAGTTTTGAATCACGGAGGCACCTCGCAATTCTCGCGCCATTCCGAGTCCGGCGGACGAAGTTGGCCAGCCCCACCCCCCAAGGCTATAGCCCACCCGTTTTTGTGGCCATTTTCCGCTGGACGAACTTGGCGGCCCGGCCTTCGGGCGGGTATTTTTGGGCGCGGCTGTGCCCGCGGCCTATTTTTAGCTCACGGAGGCGCCTCGCAAAGTCTCGCGCCATTCCGAGTCCGGCGGACGAAGTTGGCCAGCCCCACCCCCCAAGGCTATAGCCCACCCGTTTTTGTGGCCATTTTCCGCTGGACGAACTTGGTACCCCGGCCTTCGGGCGGGTATTTTTGGGCGCGGCTGTGCCCGTGGCCTATTTTTGGCACACGGAGGCACCTCGCAAAGTCTTGCGCCATTCCGAGTCCCGCGGACGAAGTTGGCCAGCCCCACCCCCCAAGGCTATATCCCACCCGTTTTTGTGCCCTTTTTCCGCTGGACGAACATGGCGCCCCGGCCTTCGGGCGGGTATTTTTGGGTGTGTCTGTGCCCGCGGCCTATTTTTGGCTCACGGAGGCGCCTCGCAAAGTCTCGCGCCATTCCGAGTCCGGCGGACGAAGTTGGCCAGCCCCACCCCCCAAGGCTATAGCCCACCCGTTTTTCTGCCCTTTATCCGCTGGACGAACTTGGTGCCCCGGCCTTCGGGCGGGTATTTTTGGGCGCGGCTGTGCCCGCAGCCTATATTTGGCACACGGAGGCGCCTCGCAAAGTCTCTAGCCATTCCGAGTCCGGCGGACGAAGTTGGCCAGCCCAACCACCAAGGCTATAGCCCACCCGTTTTTGTGGCTATTTTCCGCTGGGCGAACTTGGCGCCCCGGCCTTCGGGCGGGTATTTTTGGGCGCGGCTGTGCCCGCGGCCTATTTTTGGCACACGGAGGCGCCTCGCAAAGTCTCGTGCCATTCCGAGTCCGGCGGACGAAGTTGGCCAGCCCCACCCACCAAGGCTATAGCCCACCTGTTTTTGTGGCCATTTTCAGCTGGACGAACTTGGTACCCCGGCCTTCGGGTGGGTATTTTTGGACGCGGCTGTGCCCGCGGCCTATTTTTGGCGTACGGAGGCGACTCGCAAAGTCTCGCGCCATTCCGAGTCCGGCGGACGAAGTTGGCCAGCCCCACCCCCCAAGGCTATAGCACACCCGTTTTTGTGGCCATTTTCCGCTGGACGAACTTGGGACCCCGGCCTTCGGGCGGGTATTTTTGGTCGCGGCTGTGCCCGCGCCCTATTTTTTGGGCACGGAGGTGCCTCGAAAAGTCTCGCACCAGTCCGAGTCCGGCGGATGAAGTTGGCCTGCCCCACCCCCCAAGGCTATAGCCCACCCGTTTTTGTGGCCTTTTTCCGCTGGACGAACTTCGCGCCCCGGCCTTCGGGCGGGTATTTTTGGGAGCGGCTGTGCCCACGGCCTATTTTTGGCACACGGAGGTGCCTCGCAAAGTCTCGTGCCATTCCGAGTCCGGCGGACGAAGTTGGCCAGCCCCACCCACCAAGGCTATAGCCCACCCGTTTTTGTGGCCATTTTCAGCTGGACGAACTTGGCACCCCGGCCTTCGTGCGGGTATTTTTAGGTGCGGCTGTGCCCGCGGCCTAGTTTTGGCACACGGAGGCACCTCGCAAAGTCTCGCGCCATTCCGAGTCCGGCGGACGAAGTGGGCCAGCCCCACCCCCCAAGGCTATACCCCACCCGTTTTTGTGGCCATTTTCCGCTGGACGAACTTGGCACCCCGGCCTTCGGGCCGGTATTTTTGGGCGCGGCTGTGCCCGCGGCCTATTTTTGGCACACGGAGGCGCCTCGCAAAGTCTCGCGCCATTCCGAGTCCGGCGGACGAAGTTGGCCAGCCCCACCCCCCAAGGCTATAGCACACCCGTTTTTGTAACCTTTTTCCGCTGGACGAACTTGGCGCCCCGGCCTTCGAGCGGTTATTTTTGGCCGCGGCTGTTCCCGCGGCCTAGTTTTGGCACACGGAGGCCGCTCGCAAAGTCTCGTGCCATTCCGACTCCGGCGGACGAAGTTGGGCAGCCCCACCCCCCAAGGCTATAGCCCACCCGTTTTTGTGGCCTTTTTCTGCTGGACGAACTTGGCGGCCCGGCCTTCGGGCGGTTATATTTGGGCGCGGCTGTGCCCGCGGCCTATTTTTGGCACATGGAGGCCCCTCGCAAAGTCTCGCACCATTCCGAGTCCGACGGACGAAGTTGGGCAGCCCCACCCCCCAAGGCTATAGCCCACCCATTTTTGTGGCCTTTTTCCGTTGGACGAACTTGGCGCCCCGGCCTTCAGGTGGTCATTTTTGGACGCGGCTGTGCCCGCGGCCTCTTATTAGCACACGGAGGCCCCTCGCAAAGTCTCGTACCATTCCGAGTCCGACGGATGAAGTTGGCCAGCCCCACCCCCCAAAGCTATAGCCCACCCGTTTTTGTGGCCTTTTTCCGCTGGACGAAACTTGGCGCCCCGGCCTTCGGGCGGTTATATTTGGGTGCAGCTGTGCCCGCGGCCTAGTTTTGGCACACGGAGACCCCTCGCAAAGTCTCCCGCCATTCCGAGTCCGGCCGACGATGTTGCCCAGCCCCACCCCGCAAGGCTATAGCCCACCCATTTTTGTGGCCTTTTTCCGCTGGACGAACTTGGCGCCCGGGCCTTCGGGCGGTTATTTTTCGGCGCGGCTGTGCCCGCGTTCTATTTTTGGTACACGGAGGCCCCTCGCAAAGTCTCGCACCATTCCGAGTCCGACGGACAAAGTTGGCAGCCCCACCCCCCAAGGCTATAGCCCACCTGTTTTTGTGGCCTCTTTCCGCTGGACGAACTTGGCGCCCCGGCCTTCGGGCGGGTATTTTTGGGCGCGGCTGTGCCCGGGGCCTAGTTTTGGCACACGGAGGGCCCTCGCAAAGTCTCGCGCCATTCCGACTCCGGCGGACGAAGTTGGGCAGCCCCACCCCCCAAGGCTATAGCCCACCCGTTTTTGTGGCCTTTTTCTGCTGGACGAACTTGGCGCCCCGGCCTTCGGGTGGTTATATTTGGACGCGGCTGTGCCCGCGGCCTATTTTTGGCAAACGGAGGCCCCTCGCAAAGTCTCGCGCCATTCCGAGTCCGACGGACGAAGTTGGCCAGCCCCACCCCCCAAGGCTATAATAGCCCACCCATTTTTGTGGCCTTTTTCCGCTGGACGAACTTGGCGCCCCAGCCTTCGGGTGGTCATTTTTGGGCGCGGCTGTGCCCGCGGCCTCTTATTAGCACACGGAGGCCCCTCGCAAAGTCTCGTACCATTCCGAGTCCGACGGACGAAGTTGGCCAACCCCACCCCCCAAAGCTATAGCCCACCCGTTTTTGTTGCCTTTTTCTGCTGGACGAACTGGGCGCCCCGGCCTTCGGGCGGTTATTTTTGGGCACGGCTGTGCCCGCGGCCTATTTTTGGCACGCGGAGACCCCTCGCAAAGTCTCCCGCCATTCCGAGTCCGGCCGACGATGTTGGCCAGCCCCACCCCGCAAGGCTATAGCCCACCCGTTTTTGTGGCCTTTTTCCGCTGGACGAACTTGGCGCCCGGGCCTTCGGGCCGTTATTTTTGGGCGCGGCTGTGCCCGCGGCCTATTTTTGGCACACGGAGCCCCCTCGCAAAGTCTCACGCCATTCCGAGTCCGGCGGACAAAGTTGGCAGCCCCACCCCCCAAGGCTATAGCCCACCCATTTTTGTGGCCTTTTTCCTCTGGACCAACTTGGCGCCCCGGCTTTCGGGCGGTTATTTTTGGGCGTGGCTGTGCCCGCGGCCTAGTTTTGGCACACGGAGGCCCCTCGCAAAGTCTCGCACCATTCCGACTCTGGCGAACGAAGTTGGGCAGCCCCACCCCCCAAGGCTATAGCCCACCCGTTTTTGTGGCCTTTTTCTGCTGGACGAACTTGGCGCCCCGGCCTTCGGGCGTTTATTTTTGGGCGCGGCAGTGCCCGCAGCCTATTTTCGGCACACGGAGGCACCTCGCAAAGTCTCGGCTCATTCAGAGTCCGGCGGACGAACTTGGCCAGCCCCACCCCCCAAGGCTATAGCCCACCCGTTTTTGTGGCCTTTTTCCGCTGGACGAACTTGGCGTCCCGGCCTTCGGGCAGGTATTTTGGGCGCGGCTGTGTCCGCGGCCTATTTTTGTCACACGGAGGCGCCTCACAAAGTTTCGCGCCATTCCGAGTTCGGCGGACGAAGTTGGCCAGCCCCACCCCCCAAGGCTATAGCCCACCCGTTTTTGTGGCCTTTTTCCGCTCGGCGAACTTGGCGCCCCGGCCGTCGGGCGGGTATTTTTGGGCGCGGCTGTGCCCGCGGCCTATTTTTGGCGCACGGAGGCGCCTCGCAAAGTCTCGCGCCATTCCGAGTTCGGCGGACGAAGTTGTCCAGCCCCACCCCCCAAGGCTATAGCCCACCCGTTTTTGTGGCCTTTTTCCGCTGGACGAACTTGGCGCCCCGGCCTTCGGGCGAGTATTTTTGGACGCGGCTGTGCCCGCGGCCTATTTTTGGCACACGGAGGCGCCTCGCAAAGTCTCACACCATTCCTAGTCCGGCGGACGAAGTTGGCCAGCCCCATCCCCCAAGGCTATAGCCCACCCGTTTTTGTGGCCTTCTTCCGCTGGACGAACTTGGCGCCCTGCCCTTCGGGCGGGTATTTTTGGGCGCGGCTGTGCCCGCGGCCTATTTTTGGCACACGGAGGCGCCTCGCAAAGTCTCGCGCCATTCCGAGTTCGGCGGACAAAGTTGTCCAGCCCCACCCCCCAAGGCTATAGCCCACCCGTTTTTGTGGCCTTTTTCCGATGGACGAACTTGGCGCCCCGGCCTTCGGGCGAGTATTTTTGGACGCGGCTGTGCCCGCGGCCTATTTTTGGCACACGGAGGTGCCTCGCAAAGTCTCACCCCATTCCAAGTCCGGCGGACGAGGTGGGCCAGCCCCTCCCCCCAAGGCTATAGCCCACCCGTTTTTTGGCCATTTTTCCGCTGGGCGAACTTGGTGCCCCGGCCTTCTGGCGGTTATTTTTGGACGCGGCTGTGCCCGCGGCCTATTTTTGGCACGCGGAGGCCGCTCGCAAAGTCTCGCCCCATTCCGAGTCCGGCGGACGAAGTTGGGTAGCCCCTCCCCCCAAGGGTATAGCCCACCCGTTTTTTGGCCATTTTTCCGCTGGACGAACTTGGCGCCACGGCCTTGGGGCGGTTATTTTTGGACGCGGCTGTGCCCGTTGCCTTTTTTTGGCACGTGGAGGCCGCTCGCAAAGTCTCGCCCTATTCCGAGTCCGGCGGACGAAGTTGGCCAGCCCCTCCTCCCAAGGCTATAGCCCACCCGTTTTTTGGCCATTTTTCCGCTGGACGAACTTGGCGTCCCGGCCTTCGGTTAGCTATTTTTGGGTGCGGCTATGCCCGCAGAGGCCACTCGCAAAGTCTCGCCCCATTCCGAGTCCGGCGGACGAAGTTGGCCAGCGCCTCTCCCCAAGGCTATAGCCCACTCGTTTTTTGGCCATTTTTCCGCTGGACGAACTTGGCGTCCCGGCCTTCGGTTAGCTATTTTTGGGTGCGGCTATGCCCTCGGAGGCCACTCGCAAAGTCTCGCCCCATTCCGAGTCCGGCGGACGAAGTTGGCCAGCCCCTCCCACCAAGGCTATAGCCCATCCGTTTTTTGGCCATTTTTCTGCTGGACGAACTTGGCGCCACGGCCTTCGGGTGGTTATTTTTCGGTACGGCTGTTCCCGCAGCCTATTTTTGGCACATGGAGGCTGCTCGCAAAGTCTTGCCCATTCCGAGTCCGGCGGACGAAGTTGGCCAGCCCCTCCCCCCAAGGCTATAGCCCACTCGTTTTTTGGCCATTTTTCCGCTGGGGGGTTTGGGCGCGCCGACCTTCGGGGGGTTATATTTGGGTACGGCTGTGCCCGCGCCCTATTTTTGGCACGCGGAGGCCGCTCGTAAAGTCTCGCCCCATTCCGAGTCCGGCGGACGAAGTGGGCCAGCCCCTCCCCCCAAGGCTATAGCCCACCCGTTTTTTGGCCATTTTTCCGCTGGGGGGATTGGGCGCGCCGACCTTCGGGCGGTTATTTTTGGGCATGGCTGTGACCGTGGCGTATTTTTGGCATGCGGAGGCCGCTCGTAAAGTCTCGCCCCATTCCGAGTCCGGTGGACGAAGTTGGCCAGCCCCTCCCCCCAAGGCTATAGCCCACCCGTTTTTTGGCCATTTTTCCGCTGGACGAACTTGGCGACCCGGCCTTCGGGCAGTTATTTTTGGGTGCGGCTGTGCCAGCGGCCTATTTCTAGCATGCAGAGGCTGCTCGCAAAGTCTCGTCCCATTCCGAGTCCGGCGGATGAAGGTGGCCAGCCCCTCCCCCCAAGGCTATAGCCCATCCGTTTTTCGGACATTTTTCCGCTAGACGAACTTGGCGCCCCGGCCATCACGCTGTTATTTTTGGGCGCGGCTGTGCGCGTGGCCTATTTTTGGTATGCACGGGCCGCTCGCAAACTCTCGCCCCATTCCGAGTCCGGCGGACGAAGTTGGCCAGCCCCTCCCCCAAAGGCTATAGCCCACCCGTTTTTTGGCCTTTTTTCCGCTGGACAAACTTGGCGCCCCGGCCTTCGGGCAGTTATTTTTGGGCTCGGCTGTGTCCACGGCATATTTTTGACACGCGGAGGCCACTTGCAAAGTCTCGCCCCATTCCGAGTCCGGCGGACGATGTTGGCCAGCCCCTCCCCCCAAGGCTATAGCCCACCCATTTTTTGTCCATTTTTCCGCTGGGGGGTTTGGGCGCAACGACCTTCGGGGGGTTATTTTTGGACGCGGCTGTGCCCGCGGCCTATTTTTGGCACGCGGAGGCTGCTCGCAATGTCTCGCCCCATTCCGAGTCCGGCGGACGAAGTTGGCCAGCCCCTCCCCCCAAGGCTATACCCCAACCGTTTTTTGGCCATTTTTCAGCTGGTCGAACTTGGCGCCCCGGCCTTAGGGCGGTTATTTTTGGGTGAGGCTGTGCCCGCGGCCTATTTTTGGCACACGGAGTCCCCTCGCAAAGTCTCACGCCATTCCGAGTCCGGCGGACGAAGTTGGCCAGCCCCACCCCCCAAGGCTATAGCCCACCCGTTTTTGTGGCCTTTTTCCGCTGGACGAACTTGGCGGCCCGGCCTTCGTGCGGATATTTTTGGGCGCGGCTGTGCCCGCGGCCTATGTTTGGCACACGGAGGGCCCTCGCAAAGTCTCGCGCCATTCCGAGTGCGGCGGACGATGTTTGCCAGCCCCACCCCCCAAGGCTATAGCCCACCCGTTTTTGTGTCCTTTTTCCGCCGGACGAATTTGGCGCCCCGGCCTTCGGGCGGCTATTTTTGGGCGCGGCTGTGCCCGATGCCTTTTTTTGGCACACGGAGGCCCCTCAAAAAGTCTCGTACCATTCCGAGTCCGGCAGACGAAGTTGGCCAGCCCCACCCCCCAAGGCTATAGCCCACCCGTTTTTGTGGCCTTTTTCCGCTGGACAAACTTGGCGCCCCGGCCTTCGGGCAGTTGTTTTTGGACGCGGCTGTGCCCACGGCCTATTTTTGGTACACGTAGGTGCCTCACAAAGTCTCGCACCATTCCGAGTCCGGCGGACGAAGTTGCCCAACCCCACCCGCCAAGGCTATAGCCCACCCGTTTTTGTGGCCTTTTTCCGCTGGACGAACTTGGCGCCGCGGCCTTCGGGCGGGTATTTTTGGGCGCAGCTGTGCCCGCGGCCTATTTTTGGCACAAGGAGGCACCTCGCAAAGTCTCGCGCCATTCCGAGTCCGGCTGATGAAGTAGTCCAGCCCCACCCCCCAAGGCTATAGCCCACCCGTTTTTGTGGCCTTTTTCCGCTGGACGAACTTGTCGCTGCGGCCTTCGGGCGGGTATTTTTGGGTGCGGCTGTGCCCGCGGCCTATTTTTGGCACACGGAGGCGCCTCGCAAAGTCTCGCACCATTCCGAGTCCGGTGGACGAAGTTGGCCAGCCCCACCCCCCAAGGCTATAGCCCACCCATTTTTGTGGCCTATTTCCGCTGGACGAACTTGGCGCCGCGGCCTTCGGGCGGGTATTTTTGGGTGCGGCTGTGCCCGCGGCCTATTTTTGGCACACGGAGGCGCCTCGCAAAGTCTCGCGCCATTCCGAGTCCGGCGGACGAAGTTGGCCAGCCCCACCCCCCAAGGCTATAGCCCACCCGTTTTTGTGGCCTTTTTCAGCTGGACGAACTTGGCGCCGCGGCCTTCGGGAGGGTATTTTTTGGCGCGGCTGTGCCCACGGCCTATTTTTGGTACACGTAGGCGCCTCACAAAGTCTTGCACCATTCCGAGTCCGGTGGACGAAGTTGGCCAGCCCCACCCCCCAAGGCTATAGCCCACCCGTTTTTGTGGCCTTTTTCCGCTGGACGAACTTGGCGCCGCGGCCTTCGGACGGGTATTTTTGCGCGCGGCTGTGCCCGCGGCCTATTTTTGACACACGCAGGCACCTCGCAAAGTCTCGCGCCATTCCGAGTCCGGCGGACGAAGTTGGCCAGCCCCACCCCCCAAGGCTATAGCCCACCAGTTTTTGTGGCCTTTTTCCGCTGGACGAACTTGACGCCGCGGCCTTCGGGCGGGTATTTTTGGGTGCGGCTGTGCCCGCGGCCTATTTTTGACACACGCAGGCACCTCGCAAAGTCTCGCGCCATTCCGAGTCCGGCGGACGAAGTTGCCCAACCCCACCCGCCAAGGCTATAGCCCACCCGTTTTTGTGGCCTTTTTCCGCTGGACGAACTTGGCGCCGCGGCCTTCGGGCGGGTATTTTTGGGCGCAGCTGTGCCCGCGGCCTATTTTTGGCACACGGAGGTGCCTCGCAAAGTCTCGCGCCATTCCGAGTCCGGCGGATGAAGTAGTCCAGCCCCACCCCCCAAGGCTATAGCCCACCCGTTTTTGTGGCCTTTTTCCGCTGGACGAACTTGGCGCCGCGGTCTTCGGGCGGGTATTTTTGGGTGCGGCTGTGCCCGCGGCCTATTTTTGGCACAAGGAGGCACCTCGCAAAGTCTCGCGCCATTCCGAGTCCGGCTGATGAAGTAGTCCAGCCCCACCCCCCAAGGCTATAGCCCACCCGTTTTTGTGGCCTTTTTCCGCTGGACGAACTTGTCGCTGAGGCCTTCGGGCGGGTATTTTTGGGTGCGGCTGTGTCCGCGGCCTATTTTTGGCACACGGAGGCGCCTCGCAAAGTCTCGCACCATTCCGAGTCCGGTGGACGAAGTTGGCCAGCCCCACCCCCCAAGGCTATAGCCCACCCATTTTTGTGGCCTATTTCCGCTGGACGAACTTGGGGCCGCGGCCTTCGGGCGGGTATTTTTGGGTGTGGCTGTGCCTACGGCCTATTTTTGGCACACGGAGGTGCCTCGCAAAGTCTCGCGCCATTCCGAGTCCGGCGGACGAAGTTGCCCAACCCCACCCGCCAAGGCTATAGCCCACCCGTTTTTGTGGCCTTTTTCCGCTGGACGAACTTGGCGCCGCGGCCTTCGGGCGGGTATTTTTGGGCGCAGCTGTGCCCGCGGCCTATTTTTGGCACACGGAGGTGCCTCACAAAGTCTCGCGCCATTCCGAGTCCGGCGGATGAAGTAGTCCAGCCCCACCCCCCAAGGCTATAGCCCACCCGTTTTTGTGGCCTTTTTCCGCTGGACGAACTTGGCGCCGCGGCCTTCGGGCGGGTATTTTTGGGCGCGGCTGTGCCCGCGGCCTATTTTTGCCACAAGGAGGCACCTCGCAAAGTCTCGCGCCATTCCGAGTCCGGCTGATGAAGTAGTCCAGCCCCACCCCCCAAGGCTATAGCCCACCCGTTTTTGTGGCCTTTTTCCGCTGGACGAACTTGTCGCTGCGGCCTTCGGGCGGGTATTTTTGGGTGCGGCTGTGCCCGTGGCCTATTTTTGGCACACGGAGGTGCCTCGCAAAGTCTCGCACCATTCCGAGTCCGTGGACGGTTGGCCAGCCCCACCCCCAAGGCTATAGCCCACCCATTTTTGTGGCCTTCTACCGTTGGTCGAACTTGGCGCCCCGGCCTTCGGGCGGGTATTTTTGGGTACGGCTGTGCCCGCGGCCTATTTTTGGCACACGGAGGTGCCTCGCAAAGTCTCACGCCATTCCGAGTCCGGCAGACGAAGTTTCCCAACCCCACCCCCCAAGGCTATAGCCCACCCGTTTTTGTGGCCTTTTTCCGCTGGACGAACTTGGCGCCCCAGCCTTCGGGCGGGTATTTTTGGGCGCGGCTGTGCCCGCTGCCTATTTTTGGCACACGGAGGTGCCTCGCAAAGTCTCGCGCCATTCCGAGTCCGGCGGATGAAGTAGTCCAGCCCCACCCCCCAAGGCTATAGCCCACCCGTTTTTGTGGCCTTTTTCCGCTGGACGAACTTGGCGCCGCGGCCTTCGGGCGGGTATTTTTGGGCGCGGCTGTGCCCGCGGCCTATTTTTGCCACAAGGAGGCACCTCGCAAAGTCTCGCGCCATTCCGAGTCCGGCTGATGAAGTAGTCCAGCCCCACCCCCCAAGGCTATAGCCCACCCGTTTTTGTGGCCTTTTTCCGCTGGACGAACTTGTCGCTGCGGCCTTCGGGCGGGTATTTTTGGGTGCGGCTGTGCCCGTGGCCTATTTTTGGCACACGGAGGTGCCTCGCAAAGTCTCGCACCATTCCGAGTCCGGTGGACGAAGTTGGCCAGCCCCACCCCCCAAGGCTATAGCCCACCCATTTTTGTGGCCTATTTCCGCTGGACGAACTTGGCGCCGCGGCCTTCGGGCGGGTATTTTGGGTGCGGCTGTGCCCGCTGGCCTATTTTTGGCACACGGAGGTGCCTCGCAAAGTCTCGCGCCATTCCGAGTCCGGCGGACGAAGTTGGCCAGCCCCACCCCCCAAGGCTATAGCCCACCCGTTTTTGTGGCCTTTTTCAGCTGGACGAACTTGGCGCCGCGGCCTTCGGACGGGTATTTTTGCGCGCGGCTGTGCCCGCGGCCTATTTTTGACGCACGCAGCCACCTCGCAAAGTCTCGCGCCATTCTGAGTCCGGCGGACGAAGTTGGCCAGCCCCACCCCCCAAGGCTATAGCCCACCCATTTTTGTGGCCTTTTTCAGCTGGACGAACTTGGCGCCGCGGCCTTCGGGAGGTTATTTTTTGGCGCGGCTGTGCCCGCGGCCTATTTTTGGCACACGTAGGCGCCTCACAAAGTCTCGCACCATTCCGAGTCCGGTGGACGAAGTTGGCCAGCCCCACCCCCCAAGGCTATAGCCCACCCGTTTTTGTGGCCTTTTTCCGCTAGACGAACTTGGCGGCGCGGCCTTCGGACGGGTATTTTTGCGCGCGGCTGTGCCCGCGGCCTATTTTTGACACACGCAGGCACCTCGCAATGTCTCGCGCCATTCCGAGTCCGGCGGACGAAGTTGGCCAGCCCCACCCCCCAAGGCTATAGCCCGCCTGTTTTTGTGGCCTTTTTCCGCTGGACGAACTTGGGGCCGCGGCCTTCGGGCGGGTATTTTTGGGTGTGGCTGTGCCTGCGGCCTATTTTTGGCACACGGAGGTGCCTCGCAAAGTCTCGCGCCATTCCGAGTCCGGCGGACGAAGTTGCCCAACCCCACCCGCCAAGGCTATAGCCCACCCGTTTTTGTGGCCTTTTTCCGCTGGACGAACTTGGCGCCGCGGCCTTCGGGCGGGTATTTTTGGGCGCAGCTGTGCCCGCGGCCTATTTTTGGCACACGGAGGTGCCTCGCAAAGTCTCGCGCCATTCCGAGTCCGGCGGATGAAGTAGTCCAGCCCCACCCCCCAAGGCTATAGCCCACCCGTTTTTGTGGCCTTTTTCCGCTGGACGAACTTGGCGCCGCGGTCTTCGGGCGGGTATTTTTGGGTGCGGCTGTGCCCGCGGCCTATTTTTGGCACAAGGAGGCACCTCGCAAAGTCTCGCGCCATTCCGAGTCCGGCTGATGAAGTAGTCCAGCCCCACCCCCCAAGGCTATAGCCCACCCGTTTTTGTGGCCTTTTTCCGCTGGACGAACTTTTCGCTGCGGCCTTCGGGCGGGTATTTTTGGGTGCGGCTGTGTCCGCGGCCTATTTTTGGCACACGGAGGCGCCTCGCAAAGTCTCGCACCATTCCGAGTCCGGTGGACGAAGTTGGCCAGCCCCACCCCCCAAGGCTATAGCCCACCCATTTTTGTGGCCTATTTCCGCTGGACGAACTTGGGGCCGCGGCCTTCGGGCGGGTATTTTTGGGTGTGGCTGTGCCTGCGGCCTATTTTTGGCACACGGAGGTGCCTCGCAAAGTCTCGCGCCATTCCGAGTCCGGCGGACGAAGTTGCCCAACCCCACCCGCCAAGGCTATAGCCCACCCGTTTTTGTGGCCTTTTTCCGCTGGACGAACTTGGCGCCGCGGCCTTCGGGCGGGTATTTTTGGGCGCAGCTGTGCCCGCGGCCTATTTTTGGCACACGGAGGTGCCTCGCAAAGTCTCGCGCCATTCCGAGTCCGGCGGATGAAGTAGTCCAGCCCCACCCCCCAAGGCTATAGCCCACCCGTTTTTGTGGCCTTTTTCCGCTGGACGAACTTGGCGCCCGCGCCTTCGGGCGGGTATTTTTGGGCGCGGCTGTGTCCGCGGCCTATTTTTGCCACAAGGAGGCACCTCGCAAAGTCTCGCGCCATTCCGAGTCCGGCTGATGAAGTAGTCCAGCCCCACCCCCCAAGGCTATAGCCCACCCGTTTTTGTGGCCTTTTTCCGCTGGACGAACTTGTCGCTGCGGCCTTCGGGCGGGTATTTTTGGGTGCGGCTGTGCCCGTGGCCTATTTTTGGCACACGGAGGTGCCTCGCAAAGTCTCGCACCATTCCGAGTCCGGTGGACGAAGTTGGCCAGCCCCACCCCCCAAGGCTATAGCCCACCCATTTTTGTGGCCTATTTCCGCTGGACGAACTTGGCGCCGCGGCCTTCGGGCAGGTATTTTTGGGTGCGGCTGTGCCCGCGGCCTATTTTTGGCACACGGAGGTGCCTCGCAAAGTCTCGCGCCATTCCGAGTCCGGCGGACGAAGTTGCCCAACCCCACCCGCCAAGGCTATAGCCCACCCGTTTTTGTGGCCTTTTTCCGCTGGACGAACTTGGCGCCGCGGCCTTCGGGCGGGTATTTTTGGGCGCAGCTGTGCCCGCGGCCTATTTTTGGCACAAGGAGGCACCTCGCAAAGTCTCGCGCCATTCCGAGTCCGGCTGATGAAGTAGTCCAGCCCCACCCCCCAAGGCTATAGCCCACCCGTTTTTGTGGCCTTTTTCCGCTGGACGAACTTGTCGCTGCGGCCTTCGGGCGGGTATTTTTGGGTGCGGCTGTGCCCGCGGCCTATTTTTGGCACACGGAGGTGCCTCGCAAAGTCTCGCGCCATTCCGAGTCCGGTGGACGAAGTTGGCCAGCCCCACCCCCCAAGGCTATAGCCCACCTGTTTTTGTGGCCTTTTTACGCTGGACGAACTTGGCGCCGCGGCCTTCGGGCGGGTATTTTTGGGCGCGGCGGTGTCCGCGGCCTATTTTTGGCACACGGAGGTGCCTCACAAAGTCTCGCGCCATTCCGAGTCCGGCGGACGAAGTAGGCCAGCCCCACCCCCCAAGGCTATAGCCCACCCGTTTTTGTGGCCTTTTTCCGCTGGACGAACTTGGCGCCGCGGCCTTCGGGTGGGTATTTTTGGGTGCGGCTGTGCCCGCGGCCTATTTTTGGCACACGGAGGTGCCTCGCAAAGTCTCGCGCCATTCCGAGTCCGGCGGACGAAGTTGGCCAGCCCCACCCCCCAAGGCTATAGCCCACCCGTTTTTGTGGCCTTTTTCCGCTTAACGAAATTGGCGCCCCGGCCTTCGGGCGGTTATTTTTTAGCGCGGCTGTGTCCGGGGCCTATTTTTGGCACACGGAGGCCGCTCGCAAAGTCTCGCGCCATTCCGAGTCCGGCGGACGAAGTTGGCCAGCCCCACCCCCCAAGGCTATAGCCCACCCGTTTTTGTGGCCTTTTTCCGCTTAACGAAATTGGCGCCCCGGCCTTCGGGCGGTTATTTTTTAGCGCGACTGTGTCCGGGGCCTATTTTTGGCACACGGAGGCCCCTCGCAAAGTCTCGCGCCATTCCGAGTCCGGCGGACGAAGTTGGCCAGCCCCGCCCCCCAAGGCTATAGCCCACCCGTTTTTGTGGCCTTTTTCCGCTTAACGAAATTGGCGCCCCGGCCTTCGGGCGGTTATTTTTTAGCGCGGCTGTGTCCGGGGACTATTTTTGGCACACAGAGGCCGCTCGCAAAGTCTCGCGCCATTCCGAGTCCGGCGGACGAAGTTGGCCAGCCCCACCCCCCAAGGCTATAGCCCACCCGTTTTTGTGGCCTTTTTCCGCTTAACGAAATTGGCGCCCCGGCCTTCGGGCGGTTATTTTTTAGCGCGGCTGTGTCCGGGGCCTATTTTTGGCACACGGAGGCCGCTCGCAAAGTCTCGCGCCATTCCGAGTCCGGCGGACGAAGTTGGCCAGCCCCACCCCCCAAGGCTATAGCCCACCCGTTTTTGTGGCCTTTTTCCGCTGGACGAACTTGGCGCCCCGGCCTTCGGGCGGTTATTTTTTAGTGCGGCTGTGCCCGCGGCCTATTTTTGGCACACGGAGGCAGCTCGCAAAGTTTCACGCCATTCCGATTCCGGCGGACGAAGTCGGCCAGCCCCACCCCCCAAGGCTATAGCCCACCCGTTTTTGTGGCCTTTTTCCGCTGGACGAACTTGGCGCCCCGGCCTTCGGGCGGTTATTTTTTAGTGCGGCTGTACCCGGGGCCTATTTTTGGCACACGGAGGCCGCTCGCAAAGTCTCGCGCCATTCCGAGTCCGGCGGACGAAGTTGGCCAGCCCCACCCCCCAAGGCTATAGCCCACCCGTTTTTGTGGCCTTTTTCCGCTGGACGAAATTGGCGCCCCGGCCTTCGGGCGGTTATTTTTTAGCGCGGCTGTTCCCTGGGCCTATTTTTGGCACACTGAGGCCGCTCGCAAAGTCTCGCGCCATTCCGAGTCCGGCGGACGAAGTTGGCCAGCCCCACCCCCCAAGGCTATAGCCCACCCGTTTTTGTGGCCTTTTTCCGCTTAACGAATTGGCGCCCCGGCCTTCGGGCGGTTATTTTTTAGCGCAGCTGTGTCCGGGGCCTATTTTTGGCACACGGAGGCCGCTCGCAAAGTCTCACGCCATTCCGAGTCCGGCGGACGAAGTTGGCCAGCCCCACCCCCCAAGGCTATAGCCCACCCGTTTTTGTGGCCTTTTTCCGCTTAACGAAATTGGCGCCCCGGCCTTCGGGCGGTTATTTTTTAGCGCGGCTGTGTCCGGGGCCTATTTTTGGCACAAGGAGGCCGCTCGCAAAGTCTCGCGCCATTTCGAGTCCGGCGGACGAAGTTGGCCAGCCCCACCCCCCAAGGCTATAGCACACCCGTTTTTGTGGCCTTCTTCCGCTGGACGAACTTGGCGCCCCGGCCTTCGGGCTGTTATTTTTGAGTGCGGCTGTGCCTGGGGCCTATTTTTGGAACACGGAGGCCTCTCGCAAAGTCTCGCGCAATTCCGAGTCTGGCGGACGAAGTGGGCCAGCCCCGCCCCCCAAGGCTATAGCCCACCCGCTTTTTTGGCCTTTTTCTGCTGGACGAAATTGGCGCCCCGGCCTTCGGGCGGTTATTTTTGGGCGCGGCTGTGCCCGCGGCCTATTTTTGGCACACGGAGGCCGCTCGCAAAGTCTCGCGCCATTCCGAGTCCGGCGGACGAAGTTGGCCAGCCCCACCCCCCAAGGCTATAGCCCACCGGTTTTTGTGGCCTTTTTCCGCTGGACGAACTTGGCGCCCCGGCCATCGGGCGGTTATTTTTGGACGCGGCTGTGCCCGGAGCCTATTTTTGGAACACGGAGGCCGCTCGCAAAGTCACGCGCCATTCCGAGTCCGGCGGACGAAGTTGGCCAGCCCCACCCCCCAAGGCTATAGCCCACCCGTTTTTGTGGCCTTTTTCCGCTGGACGAACTTGGCGCCCCGGCCTTCGGGCGGTTATTTTTGGGCGCGGCTGTGTCCGGGGCCTATTTTTGGCACACGGAGGCCGCTCGCAAAGTCTCGCGCCATTCCGAGTCCGGCGGACGAAGTCGGCCAGCCCCACCCCCCAAGGCTATAGCCCACCCGCTTTTTGTGGCCTTTTTCCGCTGGACGAACTTGGCGCCCCGGCCTTCGGGCGGTTATTTTTGAGTGCGGCTGTGTCCGGGGCCTATTTTTGGCACACGGAGGCCGCTCGCAAAGTCTCGCGCCATTCCGAGTCCGGCGGACAAAGTTGGCCAGCCCCACCCCCCAGGGCTATAGCCCACCCGTTTTTGTGGCCTTTTTCCGCTGGACGAAATTGGCGCCCCGGTCTTCGGGCGGTTATTCTTGGGCGAGGCTGTTCCCGGGGCCTATTTTTGGCACACGGAGTCCGCTCGGAAAGTCTCGCGCCATTCCGAGTCCGGCGGACGAAGTTGGCCAGCCCCACCCCCCAAGGCTATAGCCCACCCGTTTTTGTGGCCTTTTTCCGCTGGACGAACTTGGCGCCCCGGCCTTCGTGCGGTTATTTTTGAGTGCGGCTGTGCCCGGGCCTATTTTTGGCACACGGAGGCCACCCACAAAGTCTCGCGCCATTCCGAGTCCGGCGGACGAAGTTGGCCAGCCCCACCCCCCAAGGCTATAGCCCACCCCTTTTTGTGGCCTTTTTCCGCTGGACGAACTTGGCGCCCCGGCCTTCGGGCGGTTATTTTTGGGCGCGGCTGTGCCCGGGGCCTATTTCCGACACACGGAGGCCGCTCGCAAAGTCTCGCATCATTTCGAGTCCGGCGGACGAAGGCGGCCGGCCCCACCCCCCAAGGCTATAGCCCACCCGTTTTTGTGGCCTTTTTCCGCTGGACGAAATTGGCGCCCCGGTCTTCGGCCGGTTATTTTTGGGCGAGGCTGTGCCCGGGGCCTATTTTTGGCACACGGAGTCCGCTCGCAAAATCTCGCGCCATTCCGAGTCCGGCGGACGAAGTGGGCCAGCCCCACCCACGAAGCTATAGCCCACCCGTTTTTGTGGCCTTTTTGCGTTGGACGAACTTGGCGCCCCGGACTTCGGGCGGTTATTTTTTGGCGCGGCTGTGCCCGGGGCCTATTTTTGGCACACGGAGGCCGGTCGCAAAGTCTCCCGACATTCCGAGTCCGGCGGACGAAGTTGGCCAGCCCCACCCCCCAAGGCTATAGCCCACCCGTTTTTGTGGCCTTTTTCCGCTGGACGAAATTGGCGCCCCGGCCTTCGGGCGGTTATTTTTGGGTGCGGCTGTGCCTGGGGCCTATTTTTTGCACACGGAGGCCGCTCGCAAAGTCCCGCGCCATTCCGAGTCCGGCGGACGAAGTTGGTCAGCCCCACCCCCCTAGGCTATAGCCCACCAGTTTTTGTGGCCTTTTTCCGCTGGTCGAACTTGGCGCCCCGGCCTTCGGGCGCTTATTTTCGGGTACGGCTGTGCCCGGGGCCTATTTTTGGTACACGGAGGCCGCTCGCAAAGTCTCGCGCCATTCCGAGTCCGGCGGACGAAGTTGGCCAGCCCCACCCCCCAAGGCTATAGCCCACCCGTTTTTGTGGCCTTTTTCTGCTGGACGAACTTGGCGCCCCGGCCTTCGGGCGGTTATTTTTGGGCGCGGCTGTGCCCGGGGCCTATTTTCGGCACATGGAGGATGCTCACAAAGTCTCGCGTAATTTCGAGTCCGGCGGACGAAGTTGGCCAGCCCCACCCCCCAAGGCTATAGCCCACCCGTTTTTGTGGCCTTTTTCCGCTGGACGAACTTGGCGCCCCGGCCGTCGGGCGGTTATTTTTGGACGCGGCTGTGCCCGGGGCCTATTTTTGGCACACGGAGCCCGCTCGCAAAGTCTCCCGACATTCCGAGTCCGGCGGACGAAGTTGGCCAGCCCCATCCCCCAAGGCTAAAGCCCACCCGTTTTTGTGGCCTTTTTCCGCTGGACGAAATTGGCGCCCCGGCCTTCGGGCGGTTATTTTTGAGCGCGGCTGTGCCCGGGGCCTATTTTTGGCACACGGAGGCCGCTCGCAAAGTCTCGCGCCATTCCGAGTCCGGCGGACGAAGTGGGCCAGCCCCGCCCCCCAAGGCTGTAGCCCACCCGTTTTTGTGGCCTTTTTCCGCTGGACGAAATTGGCGCCCCGGCATTCGGGCTGTTATTTTTTAGCGCGGCTGTGCCCAGGGCCTATTTTTGGCACACAGAGGCCGCTCGCAAAGTCTCGCGCCATTCCGAGTCCGGCGGACGAAGTTGGCCAGCCCCACCCCCCAAGGCTATAGCCCACCCGGTTTTGTGGCCTTTTTCCGCTGGACGAACTTGTCGCCGCGGCCTTCGGGCGGGTATTATTCGGCACGGCTGTGCCCTGGGCCTATTTTTGGCACACGGAGGAGCCTCGCAAAGTCTCGCGCCATTCCGAGTCCGGCGGACGAAGTTGGCCAGCCCCACCCCCCAAGGCTATAGCCCGCCCGTTTTTGTGGCCTTTTTCCGCTGGACGAACTTGGCGCCGCGGCCTTCGGGCGGGTATTTTTGGTCGCAGCTGTGCCCGCGGCCTATTTTTGGCACACGGAGGTGCCTCGCAAAGTCTCGCGCCATTCCGAGTCCGGCGGATGAAGTAGTCCAGCCCCACCACCCAAGGCTATAGCCCACCCGTTTTTGTGGCCTTTTTCCGCTGGACGAACTTGGCGCCCCGGCCTTCGGGCTGTTATTTTTGGGCGCGGCTGTGCCTGGGGCCTATTTTTTGTACACGGAGGCCACTCGCAAAGTCTCGCGCAATTCCGAGTCTGGCGGACGAAGTTGGCCAGCCCCACCCCCCAAGGCTATAGCCCACCCGTTTTTGTGGCCTTTTTCCGCTGGACGAACTTAGCGCCCCGGCCTTCGGGCGAATATTTTTGGGCGCGGCTGTGCCCGGGTCCTATTTTTGGCACACGGAGGCCGGTCGCAAAGTCTCGCGCCATTCCGAGTCCGGCGGACGAAGTTGGCCAGCCCCACCCCCCAAGGCTAAAGCCCACCCTTTTTTGTGGCCTTTTTCCGCTTGACGAAATTGGCGCCCCGGCCTTCGGGCGGTTATTTTTGAGCGCGGCTGTGCCCGGGGCCTATTTGCGGCACACGGAGGCCGCCGCAAAGTCTCGCGCCATTCCGAGTCCGGCGGACGAAGTGGGCCAGCCCCACCCCCCAAGGCTATAGCCCACCCGTTTTTGTGGCCTTTTTCTGCTGGACGAACTTGGCGCCCCGGCCTTCGGGCGGTTATTTTTGGGCGCGGCTGTGCCCGGGGCCTATTTCCGACACACGGAGGCCGCACGCAAAGTCTAGCGTACTAACGAGTCCGGCGGACGAAGTTGGCCAGCCCCACCCCCCAAGGCTATAGCCCACCCGTTTTTGCGGCCTTTTTCCGCTGGACGAACTTGGCGCCCCGGCTGTCGGGCGGTTATTTTTGGACGCGGTTGTGCCCGGGGCCTATTTTTGGCACATGGAGGCCGCTCGCAAAGTCTCCCGACATTCCGAGTCCGGCGGACGAAGTTGGCCAGCCCCATCTCCCAAGGCTATAGCCCACCCGTTTTTGTGGCCTTTTTCCGCTGGACGAAATTGGCGCCCCGGCCTTCGGGCGGTTATTTTTGAGCGCGGCTGTGCCCGGGGCCTATTTTTGGCACACGGAGGCTGCTCGCAAAGTCTCGCGCCATTCCGAGTCCGGCGGACGAAGTTGGCCAGCCCCGCCCCCCAAGGCTATAGCCCACCCGTTTTTGTGGCCTTTTTCCGCAGGACGAAATTGGCGCCCCGGCCTTCGGGCGGTTATTTTTGGGCGCGGCTGTGCCCGGGGCCTATTTTTGGCACACGGAGGCCGCTCGTAAAGTCTCGCGCCATTCCGAGTCCGGCGGACGAAGTTGGCCAGCCCCACCCCCCAAGGCTATAGCCCACCCTTTTTTGTGGCCTTTTTCCGCTGGACGAACTTGGCGCCCCGGCCTTCGGTTGGTTATTTTTGGGCGCGGCTGTGCCCGGGGCCTATTTCCGACACACGGAGGCCGCCGCAAAGTCTCGCGTCATTTCGAGTCCTGCGGAAGAAGTTGGCCAGCCCCACCCCCAAGGCTATAGCCCACCCGTTTTGTGGCCTTTTTCCGCTGGACGAACTTGGCGCCGGGCCTTCGGGCGGTTATTTTTGTGTGCGGCTGTGCCGGGGCCTATTTTTGGCACACGGAGGCCGCTCACAAAGTCTCGCGTCATTTCGAGTCCGGCGGACGAAGTTGGCCAGCCCCACCCCCAAGGCTATAGCCCACCCGTTTTGTGGCCTTTTTCCGCTGGACGAACTTGGCGCCGGGCCTTCGGGCGGTTATTTTTGAGGGCGGCTGTGCCCGGGGCCTATTTTTGGCACACGGAGGCCGCTCGCAAAGTCTCGACCGATTACGAGGCCGTGGGGAGAGGTTGGCAAGCCCCACCCACCAAGGCGATAGCCCACCCGGTTTTGTGGCCGTTTTCCGCGGGACGAACGTGGCGCCCGGCCTTCGGGCGGTTATTTTTGAGTGCGGCTGTGCCCGGGCCTATTTTTGGCACACGGAGGCCGCTCGCAAAGTCTCGCGCCATTCCGAGTCCGCGGACGAGGTTGGCCAGCCCCACCCCCAATGCTATAGCCCACCCGTTTTTTGGTCCTTTTTCCGCTGGAGGTAATTGTCGCGCCGGCCTTCGGGCGGTTATTTTTGGGCGCGGCTGTGCCCGGGCCTATTTTTGGCACACGGAGGCCGGTCGCAAAGTCTCGCGCCATTCCGAGTCCGGCGGACGAAGTTGGCCAGCCCCACCCCCCAAGGCTAAAGCCCACCCTTTTTTGTGGCCTTTTTCCGCTGGACGAACTTGGCACCCCGGCCTTCGGGTGGTTATTTTTGGGCGCGGCTGTGCCCGGGGCCTATTTCCGACACACGGAGGCCGCCGCAAAGTCTCGCGTCATTTCGAGTCCGGCAGACGAAGGCGGCCGGCCCCACCTCCCAAGGCTATAGCCCACCCGTTTTTGTGGCCTTTTTCCGCTGGACGAACTTGGCGCCCCGGCCTTTGGGCGGTTATTTTTGGGCGCGGCTGTGCCCGGGGCCTATTTTTGGCACACGGAGTCCGCTCGCAAAGTAATGCGCCAATCAACGTCCGGCGGACGGTGTTGGCCAGCCCCACCCCTAAGGCTATAGCCCACCCGTTTTTTGGCTATTTTTCCGCTGGACGAACTTGGCGCCCCGGCCTTCGGGCGGTTATTTTTGGGACGCGGCTGTGCCCGGGGCCTATTTTTGGCACACGGAGGCCGCTCACAAAGTCTCGCGCCATTCCGAGTCCGGCGGACGAAGTTGGCCAGCCCCACCCCCCAAGGCTATAGCCCACCTGTTTTTGTGGCCTTTTTCCGCTGGACGAACTTAGCGCCCCGGCCTTCGGGCGAATATTTTTGGGCGCGGCTGTGCCCGGGACCTATTTTTGGCACACGGAGGCCAAACGCAAAGTCTCCCGACATTCCGAGTCCG
>JAUJEF010000391.1:0-31732 GCA_030444885.1 Citrus sp. QX-2021 | reverse complement strand
AGTTTGTGAGGTGCCTCCGTGTGCCAAAAATAGGCCGCGGGCACAGCCGCGCTCAAAAATACCCGCCCGAAGGCCGCGGCGCCAAGTTCGTCCAGCGGAAAAAGGACACAAAAACGGGCGGGCTATAGCCTTGGGGGGTGGGGCTGGCCAACTTCGTCCGCCGGACTCGGAATGGCGCGAGACTTTGCGAGGCGCCTCCGTGTGCCAAAAATAGGCCGCGGGCACAGCCGCACCCAAAAATACCCGCCCGAAGGCCGGGGCGCCAAGTTCGTCCAGCGGAAAAAGGCCACAAAAACGGGTGGGCTATAGCCTTGGGGGGTGGGGCTGGCCTTCTTCGTCCGCCGGACTCAGAATGGCGCGAGACTTTGCGAGGCGCCTCCGTGTGCAAAAAATAGGCCGCAGGCACAGCCACACCCAAAAATACCCGCCCGAAGGCCGCGGCCCCAAGTTCGTCCAGCGGAAAAAGGCCACAAAAACAGGCGGGCTATAGCCTTGGGGGGTGGGGCTGGCCAACAAATCCGCCGGACTCGGAATGGCGCGAGACTTTGCGAGGGGCCTTCGTGTGCCAAAAATAGGCCGCGGGCACAGCCGCACCCAAAAATACCCGCCCGAAGGCCGGGGCGCCAAGTTCGTCCAGCGGAAAAAGGCCACAAAAACGGGTGGGCTATAGCGTTGGGGGGTGGGGCTGGCCAACTTCGTCCGCCGGACTCGGAATGGCGCGAGACTTTGCGAGGTGCCTGCGTGTGTCAAAAATAGGCCGCGGGCACAGCCGCGCGCAAAAATACCCGTCCGAAGGCCGCGGCGCCAAGTTCGTCCAGCGGAAAAAGGCCACAAAAACGGGTGGGCTATAGCCTTGGGGGGTGGGGCTGGCCAACTTCGTCCACCGGACTCGGAATGGTGCAAGACTTTGTGAGGCGCCTACGTGTACCAAAAATAGGCCGTGGGCACAGCCGCGCCAAAAAATACCCTCCCGAAGGCCGCGGCGCCAAGTTCGTCCAGCTGAAAAAGGCCACAAAAACGGGTGGGCTATAGCCTTGGGGGGTGGGGCTGGCCAACTTCGTCCGCCGGACTCGGAATGGCGCGAGACTTTGCGAGGCACCTCCGTGTGCCAAAAATAGGCCGCAGGCACAGCCACACCCAAAAATACCCGCCCGAAGGCCGCGGCCCCAAGTTCGTCCAGCGGAAAAAGGCCACAAAAACAGGCGGGCTATAGCCTTGGGGGGTGGGGCTGGCCAACTTCGTCCGCCGGACTCGGAATGGCGCGAGACTTTGCGAGGTGCCTGCGTGTGTCAAAAATAGGCCGCGGGCACAGCCGCGCGCAAAAATACCCGTCCGAAGGCCGCGGCGCCAAGTTCGTCTAGCGGAAAAAGGCCACAAAAACGGGTGGGCTATAGCCTTGGGGGGTGGGGCTGGCCAACTTCGTCCACCGGACTCGGAATGGCGCGAGACTTTGCGAGGCCCCTCCATGTGCCAATAATAGGCCGCGGGCACGGCCTCGCCCAAAAATACCCGCCCGAAGGCCGCGGCGCCAAGTTCGTCCAGCGGAAAAAGGCCACAAAAACGGGTGGGCTATAGCCTTGGCGGGTGGGGCTGGCCCACTTCGTCCGCCGGACTCGGAATGGCGGGAGACTTTGCGAGGCACCTCCGTGTGCCAAAAATAGGCCGCTGGCACAGCCGCACCAAAAAATACCCGCCCGAAGGCCGCGGCGCCAAGTTCGTCCAGCGGAAAAAGGCCACAAAAACGGGTGGGCTATAGCCTTGGGGGGTGGGGCTGGCCAACTTCGTCCACCGGACTCGGAATGGTGCGAGACTTTGCGAGGCGCCTCCGTGTGCCAAAAATAGGCCGCGGGCACAGCCGCACCCAAAAATACCCGCCCGAAGGCCGCAGCGACAAGTTCGTCCAGCGGAAAAAGGCCACAAAAACGGGTGGGCTATAGCCTTGGGGGGTGGGGCTGGACTACTTCATCAGCCGGACTCGGAATGGCGCGAGACTTTGCGAGGTGCCTCCTTGTGCCAAAAATAGGCCGCGGGCACAGCCGCGCCCAAAAATACCCGCCCGAAGACCGCGGCGCCAAGTTCGTCCAGCGGAAAAAGGCCACAAAAACGGGTGGGCTATAGCCTTGGGGGGTGGGGCTGGACTACTTCATTCGCCGGACTCGGAATGGCGCGAGACTTTGCGAGGCACCTCCGTGTGCCAAAAATAGGCCGCGGGCACAGCTGCGCCCAAAAATACCCGCCCGAAGGCCGCGGCGCCAAGTTCGTCCAGCGGAAAAAGGCCACAAAAATGGGTGGGCTATAGCCTTGGCGGGTGGGGTTGGGCAACTTCGTCCGCCGGACTCGGAATGGCGCGAGACTTTGCGAGGCACCTCCGTGTGCCAAAAATAGGCCGCAGGCACAGCCGCACCCAAAAATACCCGCCCGAAGGCCGCGGCCCCAAGTTCGTCCAGCGGAAAAAGGCCACAAAAACAGGCGGGCTATAGCCTTGGGGGGTGGGGCTGGCCAACTTCGTCCGCCGGACTCGGAATGGCGCGAGACTTTGCGAGGTGCCTGCGTGTGTCAAAAATAGGCCGCGGGCACAGCCGCGCGCAAAAATACCCGTCCGAAGGCCGCGGCGCCAAGTTCGTCTAGCGGAAAAAGGCCACAAAAACGGGTGGGCTATAGCCTTGGGGGGTGGGGCTGGCCAACTTCGTCCACCGGACTCGGAATGGTGCGAGACTTTGTGAGGCGCCTACGTGTGCCAAAAATAGGCCGTGGGCACAGCCGCGCCAAAAAATAACCTCCCGAAGGCCGCGGCGCCAAGTTCGTCCAGCTGAAAAAGGCCACAAAAACGGGTGGGCTATAGACTTGGGGGGTGGGGCTGGCCAACTTCGTCCGCCGGACTCAGAATGGCGCGAGACTTTGCGAGGTGGCTGCGTGCGTCAAAAATAGGCCGCGGGCACAGCCGCGCGCAAAAATACCCGTCCGAAGGCCGCGGCGCCAAGTTCGTCCAGCTGAAAAAGGCCACAAAAACGGGTGGGCTATAGCCTTGGGGGGTGGGGCTGGCCAACTTCGTCCGCCGGACTCGGAATGGCGCGAGACTTTGCGAGGCACCTCCGTGTGCCAAAAATAGGCCGCGGGCACAGCCGCACCCAAAAATACCCGCCCGAAGGCCGCGGCACCAAGTTCGTCCAGCGGAAAAAAGCCACAAAAACGGGTGGGCTATAGCCTTGGGGGGTGGGGCTGGCCTACTTCGTCCGCCGGACTCAGAATGGTGCGAGAGTTTGTGAGGCACCTCCGTGTGCCAAAAATAGGCCGCGGACACAGCTACGCCCAAAAATACCCGCCCGAAGGCCGCGGCGCCAAGTTCGTCCAGCGGAAAAAGACCACAAAAACGGGTGGGCTATAGCCTTGGCGGGTGGGGTTGGGCAACTTCGTCCGCCGGAGTCGGAATGGCGCGAGACTTTGCGAGGCACCTCCGTGTGCCAAAAATAGGCCGCAGGCACAGCCACACCCAAAAATACCCGCCCGAAGGCCGCGGCCCCAAGTTCGTCCAGCGGAAATAGGCCACAAAAATGGGTGGGCTATAGCCTTGGGGGGTGGGGCTGGCCAACATCGTCCACCGGACTCGGAATGGTGCGAGACTTTGCGAGGCGCCTCCGTGTGCCAAAAATAGGCCGCGGGCACAGCCGCACCCAAAAATACCCGCCCGAAGGCCGCAGCGACAAGTTCGTCCAGCGGAAAAAGGCCACAAAAACGGGTGGGCTATAGCCTTGGGGGGTGGGGCTGGACTACTTCATCAGCCGGACTCGGAATGGCGCGAGACTTTGCGAGCTGCCTCCTTGTGCCAAAAATAGGCCGCGGGCACAGCCGCGCCCAAAAATACCCGCCCGAAGGCCGCGGTGCCAAGTTCGTCCAGCGGAAAAAGGCCACAAAAACGGGTGGGCTATAGCCTTGGGGGGTGGGGCTGGACTACTTCATCCGCCGGACTCGGAATGGCGCGAGACTTTGCGAGGCACCTCCGTGTGCCAAAAATAGGCCGCGGGCACAGCTGCGCCCAAAAATACCCGCCCGAAGGCTGCGGCGCCGAGTTCGTCCAGCGGAAAAAGGCCACAAAAACGGGTGGGCTATAGCCTTGGCGGGTGGGGTTGGGCAACTTCGTCCGCCGGACTCGGAATGGCGCGAGACTTTGCGAGGCACCTCCGTGTGCCAAAAATAGGCCGCAGGCACAGCCACACCCAAAAATACCCGCCCGAAGGCCGCGGCGCCAAGTTCGTCCAGCGGAAAAAGGCCACAAAAACAGGCGGGCTATAGCCTTGGGGGGTGGGGCTGGCCAACTTCGTCCGCCGGACTCGGAATGGCGCGAGACTTTGCGAGGTGCCTGCGTGTGTCAAAAATAGGCCGCGGGCACAGCCGCGCGCAAAAATACCCGTCCGAAGGCCGCGGCGCCAAGTTCGTCTAGCGGAAAAAGGCCACAAAAACGGGTGGGCTATAGCCTTGGGGGGTGGGGCTGGCCAACTTCGTCCACCGGACTCGGAATGGTGCGAGACTTTGTGAGGCGCCTACGTGTGCCAAAAATAGGCCGCGGGCACAGCCGCACCAAAAAATAACCTCCCGAAGGCCGCGGCGCCAAGTTCGTCCAGCTGAAAAAGGCCACAAAAACGGGTGGGCTATAGCCTTGGGGGGTGGGGCTGGCCAACTTCGTCCGCCGGACTCAGAATGGCGCGAGACTTTGCGAGGTGGCTGCGTGCGTCAAAAATAGGCCGCGGGCACAGCCGCGCGCAAAAATACCCGTCCGAAGGCCGCGGCGCCAAGTTCTTCCAGCTGAAAAAGGCCACAAAAACGGGTGGGCTATAGCCTTGGGGGGTGTGGCTGGCCAACTTCGTCCGCCGGACTCGGAATGGCGCGAGACTTTGCGAGGCGCCTCCGTGTGCCAAAAATAGGCCGCGGGCACAGCCGCACCCAAAAATACCATCCCGAAGGCCGCGGCGCCAAGTTCGTCCAGCGGAAATAGGCCACAAAAACGGGTGGGCTATAGCCTTGGGTGGTGGGGCTGGCCAACTTCGTCCACCGGACTCGGAATGGCGCGAGACTTTGCGAGGTGCCTCCGTGTGCCAAAAATAGGCCGCGGGCACGGCCGTGCCCAAAAATACCCGCCCGAAGGCCGCGGCGCCCTGTTCGTCCAGCGGAAAAAGGCCACAAAAACGGGGGGGCTATAGCCGTGGGGGGTGGGGCTGGCCAACTTCGTCCGCTGGACTCGGAATGGCGCGAGCCTTTGCGAGGCCCCTCCGTGTGCCAATAATAGGCCGCGGGCACGGCCTCGCCCAAAAATACCCGCCCGAAGGCCGCGGCGCCAAGTTCGTCCAGCGGAAAAAGGCCACAAAAATGGGTGGGCTATAGCCTTGGGGGGTGGGGCTGGCCAACTTCGTCCACCGGACTCGGAATGGTGCGAGACTTTGCGAGGCGCCTCCGTGTGCCAAAAATAGGCCACGGGCACAGCCGCACCCAAAAATACCCGCCCGAAGGCCGCAGCGACAAGTTCGTCCAGCGGAAAAAGGCCACAAAAACGGGTGGGCTATAGCCTTGGGGGGTGGGGCTGGACTACTTCATCCGCCGGACTTGGAATGGCGCGAGACTTTGCGAGGTGCCTCCTTCTGCCAAAAATAGGCCGCGGGCACCGCCGCACCCAAAAATACCCCCCGAAGGCCGCGGCGCCAAGTTCGTCCAGCGGAAAAAGGCCACAAAAACGGGTGGGCTATAGCCTTGGCGGGTGGGGTTGGGCAACTTCGTCCGCCGGACTCGGAATGGCGCGTGACTTTGCGAGGCACCTCCGTGTGCCAAAAATAGGCCGCGGGCACAGCCACACCCAAAACTACCTGCCCGAAGGCCGCGGCCCCAAGTTCGTCCAGCGGAAAAAGGCCACAAAAACAGGCGGGCTATAGCCTTGGGGGGTGGGGCTGGCCAACTTCGTCCGCCGGACTCCGAATGGCGCGAGACTTTGCGAGGCGCCTCCGTGTGCCAAAAATAGGCCGCGGGCACAGCCGCACCCAAAAATACCCGCTCGAAGGCCGCGGCGCCAAGTTCGTCCAGCGGAAAAAGGCCACAAAAACGGGTGGGCTATAGCCTTGGCGGGTGGGGTTGAGCAACTTCGGCCGCCGGACTCGGAATGGCGCGAGACTTTGCGAGGCACCTCCGTGTGCCAAAAATAGGCCGCGGGCACAGCCACACCCAAAAATACCCGCCCGAAGGCCGCGGCCCCAAGTTCGTCCAGCGGAAAAAGGCCACAAAAACAGGCGGGCTATAGCCTTGGGGGGTGGGGCTGGCCAACTTCGTCCGCCGGACTCCGAATGGCGCGAGACTTTGCGAGGCGCCTCCGTGTGCCAAAAATAGGCCGCGGGCACAGCCGCACCCAAAAATACCCGCCCGAAGGCCGCGGCGCCAAGTTCGTCCAGCGGAAAAAGGCCACAAAAACGGGTGGGCTATAGCCTTGGGTGGTGGGGCTGGCCAACTTCGTCCACCGGACTCGGAATGGCGCGAGACTTTGCGAGGCGCCTCCGTGTGCCAAAAATAGGCCGCGGGCACGGCCGTGCCCAAAAATACCCGCCCGAAGGCCGCGGCGCCAAGTTCGTCCAGCGGAAAAAGGCCACAAAAACGGGTGGGCTATAGCCTTGGCGGGTGGGGTTGGGCAACTTCGTCCGCCGGACTCGGAATGGCGCGAGACTTTGCAAGGCACCACCGTGTGCCAAAAATAGGCCGCGGGCACAGCCGCACCCAAAAATACCAGCCCGAAGGCCGCGGCGTCAAGTTCGTCCAGCGGAAAAAGGCCACAAAAACGGGTGGGCTATAGCCTTGGGGGGTGGGGCTGGCCAACTTCGTCCGCCGGACTCGGAATGGCGCGAGACTTGCGAGGTGCCTGCGTGTGTCAAAAATAGGCCGCGGGCACAGCCGCGCGCAAAAATACCCGTCCGAAGGCCGGGTCGCCAAGTTCATCCTACGGAAAAACGCCACAAAAACGGGTTGGCTATAGCCTTGGGGGGTGGGGCTGGCCAACTTTGTCCGCCGGACTCGGAATGGCGAGAGACTTTGTGAGGCACCTCCGTGTGCGAAAAATAGGCCGCGGACACAGCCGCGCCCAAAAATACCCGCACGAAGGCCGGGGCGCCAAGTTCGTCCTGCGGAAAAAGGCCACAAAAACTGGTGGGCTATAGCCTTGGGGGGTGGAGCTGACCAACTTCGTCCGCCGGACTCGGAATGGCGCGAGACTTTACGAGGCACCTCCCTGTGCCAAAAATAGGCCGCGGGCACAGCCGCTCCTAAAAATAACCACCCGAAGGCCGGGGCGACAAGTTCGTCCAGCGGAAACAGGACACAAAAACGGGTGGGCTATAGCCTTGGGGGGTGGGCTGGCCGACTTCGTCCGCCGGACTCGGAATGGCGCGAGACTTTCTGAGGGGCCTCTGTGTGCCAAAAATAGGCCGTGGGCACAGCCGCGTCCAAAAATTACCCCCCGATGGCCGGGGCGCCAAGTTCGTCCAGCGGAAACAGGCCACAAAAACGGGTGGGCTATAGCCTTGGGGGGTGGGGCTGGCCAACTTCGTCCGCTGCACTCGGAATTGCGCGAGACTTTGCGAGGGCCCTCCTTGTGCCAAAAAGAGGCCGTGGGCACAGCCACGTCCAAAAACAACTGCCCGAAGGCCGGGGCGCCAAGTTTGTCCAGCGGAAAAAGGCCACAAAAACGGGTGGGCTATAGCCTTGGGGGGTGGGGCTGGCCAACTTCGTCTGCCGGACTCGGAATGGTACGAGACTTTTTGAGGGGCCTCCGTGTGCCAAAAAAAGGCATCGGGCACAGCCGCGCCCAAAAATAGCCGCCCGAAGGCCGGGGCGCCAAATTCGTCCGGCGGAAAAAGGCCACAAAAACGGGTGGGCTATAGCCTTGGGGGGTGGGGCTGGCAAACATCGTCCGCCGCACTCGGAATGGCGCGAGACTTTGCGAGGGCCCTCCGTGTGCCAAACATAGGCCGCGAGCACAGCCGCGCCCAAAAATATCCGCACGAAGGCCGGGGCGCCAAGTTCGTCCAGCGGAAAAAGGCCACAAAAACGGGTGGGCTATAGCCTTGGGGGGTGGGGCTGGCCAACTTCGTCCGCCGGACTCGGAATGGCGCGAGACTTTGCGAGGGGACTCCGTGTGCCAAAAATAGGCCGCGGGCACAGCCTCACCCAAAAATAACCGCCCTAAGGCCGGGGCGCCAAGTTAGACCAGCGGAAAAATGGCCAAAAAACGGTTGGGGTATAGCCTTGGGGGGAGGGGCTGGCCAACTTCGTCCGCCGGACTCGGAATGGGGCGAGACATTGCGAGCGGCCTCCGCGTGCCAAAAATAGGCCGCGGGCACAGCCGCGTCCAAAAATAACCCCCCGAAGGTCGTTGCGCCCAAACCCCCCAGCGGAAAAATGGACAAAAAATGGGTGGGCTATAGCCTTGGGGGGAGGGGCTGGCCAACATCGTCCGCCGGACTCGGAATGGGGCGAGACTTTGCAAGTGGCCTCCGCGTGTCAAAAATATGCCGCGGACACAGCCGAGCCCAAAAATAACTGCCCGAAGGCCGGGGCGCCAAGTTCGTCCAGCGGAAAAAAGGCCAAAAAACGGGTGGGCTATAGCCTTTGGGGGAGGGGCTGGCCAACTTCGTCCGCCGGACTCGGAATGGGGCGAGAGTTTGCGAGCGGCCCGTGCATACCAAAAATAGGCCACGCGCACAGCCGCGCCCAAAAATAACCGCGTGATGGCCGGGGCGCCAAGTTCGTCTAGCGGAAAAATGTCCGAAAAACGGATGGGCTATAGCCTTGGGGGGAGGGGCTGGCCACCTTCATCCGCCGGACTCGGAATGGGACGAGACTTTGCGAGCAGCCTCTGCATGCCAGAAATAGGCCGCGGTCACAGCCACGCCCAAAAATAACCGCCCGAAGGCCGGCGCGCCCAAACCCCCCAGCGGAAAAATGGCCAAAAAACGGGTGGGCTATAGCCTTGGGGGGAGGGGCTGGCCCACTTCGTCCGCCGGACTCGGAGTGGGGCGAGACTTTACGAGCGGCCTCCGCGTGCCAAAAATAGGCCGCGGGCACAGCCGCACCCAAATATAACCCCCCGAAGGTCGGCGCGCCCAAACCCCCCAACGGAAAAATGGCCAAAAAACGAGTGGGCTATAGCCTTGGGGGGAGGGGCTGGCCAACTTCGTCCGCCGGACTCGGAATGGGCAAGACTTTGCGAGCAGCCTCCGTGTACCAAAAATAGGCTGCGGGAACAGCCGTACCGAAAAATAACCACCCGAAGGCCGTGGCGCCAAGTTCGTCCAGCAGAAAAATGGCCAAAAAACGGATGGGCTATGGCCTTGGTGGGAGGGGCTGGCCAACTTCGTCCGCCGGACTCGGAATGGGGCGAGACTTTGCGAGTGGCCTCCGCGGGCATAGCCGCACCCAAAAATAGCTAACCGAAGGCCGGGGCGCCAAGTTCGTCCAGCGGAAAAATGGCCAAAAAACGAGTGGGCTATAGCCTTGGGGAGAGGCGCCGGCCAACTTCGTCTGCCGGACTCGGAATGGGGCGAGACTTTGCGAGTGGCCTCTGCGGGCATAGCCGCACCCAAAAATAGCTAACCGAAGGCCGGGGCGCCAAGTTCGTCCAGCGGAAAAATGGCCAAAAAACGGGTGGGCTATAGCCTTGGGAGGAGGGCCTGGCCAACTTCGTCCGCCGGACTCGGAATGGGGCGAGACTTTGTGAGCGGCCTCCACGTGCCAAAAAAAGGCAACGGGCACAGCCGCGTCCAAAAATAACCGCCCCAAGGCCGTGGCGCCAAGTTCGTCCAGCGGAAAAATGGCCAAAAAACGGGTGGGCTATACCCTTGGGGGGAGGGGCTACCCAACTTCGTCCGCCGGACTCGGAATGGGGCGAGACTTTGCGAGCGGCCTCCGCGTGCCAAAAATAGGCCGCGGGCACAGCCGCGTCCAAAAATAACCGCCAGAAGGCCGGGGTACCAAGTTCGCCCAGCGGAAAAATGGCCAAAAAACGGGTGGGCTATAGCCTTGGGGGAGGGCTGGCCCACCTCGTCCGCCGGACTTGGAATGGGGTGAGACTTTACGAGGCACCTCCGTGTGTGCCAAAATAGGCCGCGGGCACAGCCGCGTCAAAAATACTCGCCCGAAGGCCGGGCGCCAAGTTCGTCCATCGAAAAAGGCCACAAAACGGGTGGGCTATAGCCTTGGGGGTGGGGTTGGACAACTTTGTCCGCAGGAATCGGAATGGCGCGAGACTTTGTTAGGCGCCTCCGTGTCCAAAAAATAGGCGCGGGCACAGCCGCGCGCCAAAAATACCCGCCCGAAGGGCAGGGCGCCAAGTTCGTCCAGCGGAAGAAGGCCACAAAAGCGGGTGGGCTATAGCCTTTGGGGATGGGGCTGGCCAACTTCGTCCGCCGGACTAGGAATGGTGTGAGACTTTGCGAGGCGCCTCCGTGTGCCAAAAATAGGCCGCGGGCACAGCCGCGTCCAAAAATACTCGCCCGAAGGCCGGGGCGCCAAGTTCGTCCGGCGGAAAAAGGCCACAAAAACGGGTGGGCTATAGCCTTGGGGGGTGGGGCTGGACAACTTCGTCCGCCGAACTCGGAATGGCGCGAGACTTTGCGAGGCGCCTCCGTGTGCCAAAAATAGGCCGCGGGCACAGCCGCGCCCAAAAATACCCGCCCGACGGCCGGGGCGCCAAGTTCGCCGAGCGGAAAAAGGCCACAAAAACCGGTGGGCTATAGCCTTGGGGGGTGGGGCTGGCCAACTTCGTCCGCCGAACTCGGAATGGCGCGAAACTTTGTGAGGCGCCTCCGTGTGACAAAAATAGGCCGCGGACACAGCCGCGCCCAAAATACCTGCCCGAAGGCCGGGACGCCAAGTTCGTCCAGCGGAAAAAGGCCACAAAAACGGGTGGGCTATAGCCTTGGGGGGTGGGGCTGGCCAAGTTCGTCCGCCGGACTCTGAATGAGCCGAGACTTTGCGAGGTGCCTCCGTGTGCCGAAAATAGGCTGCGGGCACTGCCGCGCCCAAAATACCCGCCCGAAGGCCGGGTCGCCAAGTTCGTCCAGCAGAAAAAGGCCACAAAAACGGGTGGGCTATAGCCTTGGGGGGTGGGGCTGCCCAACTTCGTTCGCCAGAGTCGGAATGGCGCGAGACTTTGCGAGGGGCCTCCGTGTGCCAAAACTAGGCCGCGGGCACAGCCACGCCCAAAAATAACCGCCCGAAAGCCGGGGCGCCAAGTTGGTCCAGAGGAAAAAGGCCACAAAAATGGGTGGGCTATAGCCTTGGGGGGTGGGGCTGCCAACTTTGTCCGCCGGACTCGGAATGGCGTGAGACTTTGCGAGGGGGCTCCGTGTGCCAAAAATAGGCCGCGGGCACAGCCGTGCCCAAAAATAACCGCCCGAAGGCCGGGGCGCCCAGTTCGTCCAGCAGAAAAAGGCAACAAAAACGGGTGGGCTATAGCTTTGGGGGGTGGGGTTGGCCAACTTCGTCCGTCGGACTCGGAATGGTACGAGACTTTGCGAGGGGCCTCCGTGTGCTAATAAGAGGCCGCGGGCTCAGCCGCGCCCAAAAATGACCACCCGAAGGCTGGGGCGCCAAGTTCGTCCAGCGGAAAAAGGCCACAAAAATGGGTGGGCTATTATAGCCTTGGGGGGTGGGGCTGGCCAACTTCGTCCGTCGGACTCGGAATGGCGCGAGACTTTGCGAGGGGCCTCCGTTTGCCAAAAATAGGCCGCGGGCACAGCCGCGTCCAAATATAACCACCCGAAGGCCGGGGCGCCAAGTTCGTCCAGCAGAAAAAGGCCACAAAAACGGGTGGGCTATAGCCTTGGGGGGTGGGGCTGCCCAACTTCGTCCGCCGGAGTCGGAATGGCGCGAGACTTTGCGAGGGCCCTCCGTGTGCCAAAACTAGGCCCCGGGCACAGCCGCGTCCAAAAATAACCGCCCGAAGGCCGTGGCGCCAAGTTCGTCCAGCGGAAAAAGGCCACAAAAACGGGTGGGCTATAGCCTTGGGGGGTGGGGCTGCCAACTTTGTCCGTCGGACTCGGAATGGCGCGAGACTTTGCGAGGGGCCTCCGTGTGCCAAAAATAGGCCGCGGGCACAGCCGCGCCCAAAAATAACCGCCCGAAGGCCCGGGCGCCAAATTCGTCCAGCGGAAAAAGGCCACAAAAATGGGTGGGCTATAGCCTTGCGGGGTGGGGCTGGCCAACATCGTCGGCCGGACTCGGAATGGCGGGAGACTTTGCTAGGGGTCTCCGTGTGCCAAAACTAGGCCACGGGCACAGCTGCACCCAAATATAACCGCCCGAAGGCCGGGGCGCCAAGTTTCGTCCAGCGGAAAAAGGCCACAAAAACGGGTGGGCTATAGCTTTGGGGGGTGGGGCTGGCCAACTTCATCCGTCGGACTCGGAATGGTACGAGACTTTGCGAGGGGCCTCCGTGTGCTAATAAGAGGCCGCGGGCACAGCCGCGTCCAAAAATGACCACCTGAAGGCCTGGGCGCCAAGTTCGTCCAACGGAAAAAGGTCACAAAAATGGGTGGGCTATAGCCTTGGGGGGTGGGGCTGCCCAACTTCGTCCGTCGGACTCGGAATGGTGCGAGACTTTGCGAGGGGCCTCCGTGTGCCAAAAATAGGCCGCGGGCACAGCCGCGCCCAAATATAACCGCCCGAAGGCCGGGGCGCCAAGTTCGTCCAGCAGAAAAAGGCCACAAAAACGGGTGGGCTATAGCCTTGGGGGGTGGGGCTGCCCAACTTCGTCCGCCGGAGTCGGAATGGCGCGAGACTTTGTGAGCGGCCTCCGTGTGCCAAAACTAGGCCGCGGGAACAGCCGCGGCCAAAAATAACCGCTCGAAGGCCGGGGCGCCAAGTTCGTCCAGCGGAAAAAGGTTACAAAAACGGGTGTGCTATAGCCTTGGGGGGTGGGGCTGGCCAACTTCGTCCGCCGGACTCGGAATGGCGCGAGACTTTGCGAGGCGCCTCCGTGTGCCAAAAATAGGCCGCGGGCACAGCCGCGCCCAAAAATACCGGCCCGAAGGCCGGGGCGCCAAGTTCGTCCAGCGGAAAATGGCCACAAAAACGGGTGGGGTATAGCCTTGGGGGGTGGGGCTGGCCCACTTCGTCCGCCGGACTCGGAATGGCGCGAGACTTTGCGAGGTGCCTCCGTGTGCCAAAACTAGGCCGCGGGCACAGCCGCACCTAAAAATACCCGCACGAAGGCCGGGGTGCCAAGTTCGTCCAGCTGAAAATGGCCACAAAAACGGGTGGGCTATAGCCTTGGTGGGTGGGGCTGGCCAACTTCGTCCGCCGGACTCGGAATGGCACGAGACTTTGCGAGGCACCTCCGTGTGCCAAAAATAGGCCGTGGGCACAGCCGCTCCCAAAAATACCCGCCCGAAGGCCGGGGCGCGAAGTTCGTCCAGCGGAAAAAGGCCACAAAAACGGGTGGGCTATAGCCTTGGGGGGTGGGGCAGGCCAACTTCATCCGCCGGACTCGGACTGGTACGAGACTTTTCGAGGCACCTCCGTGCCCAAAAAATAGGGCGCGGGCACAGCCGCGACCAAAAATACCCGCCCGAAGGCCGGGGTCCCAAGTTCGTCCAGCGGAAAATGGCCACAAAAACGGGTGTGCTATAGCCTTGGGGGGTGGGGCTGGCCAACTTCGTCCGCCGGACTCGGAATGGCGCGAGACTTTGCGAGTCGCCTCCGTACGCCAAAAATAGGCCGCGGGCACAGCCGCGTCCAAAAATACCCGCCCGAAGGCCGGGGTACCAAGTTCGTCCAGCTGAAAATGGCCACAAAAACAGGTGGGCTATAGCCTTGGTGGGTGGGGCTGGCCAACTTCGTCCTCCGGACTCGGAATGGCACGAGACTTTGCGAGGCACCTCCGTGTGCCAAAAATAGGCCGCGGGCACAGCCGCGCCCAAAAATACCCGCCCGAAGGCCGGGGCGCCAAGTTCGCCCAGCGGAAAATAGCCACAAAAACGGGTGGGCTATAGCCTTGGGGGGTGGGGCAGGCCAACTTCATCTGCCGGACTCGGACTGGTACGAGACTTTTCGAGGCACCTCCGTGCCCAAAAAATAGGGCGCGGGCACAGCCGCGACCAAAAATACCCGCCCGAAGGCCGGGGTCCCAAGTTCGTCCAGCGGAAAATGGCCACAAAAACGGGTGTGCTATAGCCTTGGGGGGTGGGGCTGGCCAACTTCGTCCGCCGGACTCGGAATGGCGCGAGACTTTGCGAGTCGCCTCCGTACGCCAAAAATAGGCCGCGGGCACAGCCGCGTCCAAAAATACCCGCCCGAAGGCCGGGGTACCAAGTTCGTCCAGCTGAAAATGGCCACAAAAACAGGTGGGCTATAGCCTTGGTGGGTGGGGCTGGCCAACTTCGTCCGCCGGACTCGGAATGGCACGAGACTTTGCGAGGCACCTCCGTGTGCCAAAAATAGGCCGCGGGCACAGCCGCGCCCAAAAATACCCGCCCGAAGGCCGGGGCGCCAAGTTCGCCCAGCGGAAAATAGCCACAAAAACGGGTGGGCTATAGCCTTGGTGGTTGGGCTGGCCAACTTCGTCCGCCGGACTCGGAATGGCGCGAGACTTTGCGAGGCGCCTCCGTGTGCCAAATATAGGCTGCGGGCACAGCCGCGCCCAAAAATACCCGCCCGAAGGCCGGGGCACCAAGTTCGTCCAGCGGATAAAGGGCAGAAAAACGGGTGGGCTATAGCCTTGGGGGGTGGGGCTGGCCAACTTTGTCCGCCGGACTCGGAATGGCGCGAGACTTTGCGAGGCGCCTCCGTGAGCCAAAAATAGCCCGCGGGCACAGACACACCCAAAAATACCCGCCCGAAGGCCGGGGCGCCATGTTCGTCCAGCGGAAAAAGGGCACAAAAACGGGTGGGATATAGCCTTGGGGGGTGGGGCTGGCCAACTTCGTCCGCGGGACTCGGAATGGCGCGAGACTTTGCGAGGTGCCTCCGTGTGCCAAAAATAGGCCACGGGCACAGCCGCGCCCAAAAATACCCGCCCGAAGGCCGGGGTACCAAGTTCGTCCAGCGGAAAATGGCCACAAAAACGGGTGGGCTATAGCCTTGGGGGGTGGGGCTGGCCAACTTCGTCCGCCGGACTCGGAATGGCGCGAGACTTTGCGAGGCGCCTCCGTGAGCTAAAAATAGGCCGCGGGCACAGCCGCGCCCAAAAATACCCGCCCGAAGGCCGGGCCGCCAAGTTCGTCCAGCGGAAAATGGCCACAAAAACGGGTGGGCTATAGCCTTGGGGGGTGGGGCTGGCCAACTTCGTCCGCCGGACTCGGAATGGCGCGAGAATTGCGAGGTGCCTCCGTGTTCCAAAACTATGCCGCCGGCACAGCCACACCCAAAAATACCCACCCGAAGGCCGGGGCGCCAAGTTCGTCCAGCGGAAAAAGGGCACAAAAACGGGTGGGCTATCGCCTTGGGGGGTGGGGCTGGCCGACTTCGTCCGCCGGACTCGGAATGGTGCGAGACTTTGCGAGGCGCCTCCGTGAGCCAAAAATAGGCCGCGGGCACAGACGCGCCTAAAAATACCCGCCCGAAGGCCGGGGTGCCATGTATGTCCAGCGGAAAAAGGGCACAAAAACGGGTGGGCTATAGCCTTGGGGGGTGGGGCTGGCCAACTTCGTCCGCCGGACTCGGAATGGCGCGAGACTTTGCGAGGTGCCTCCGTGTGCCAAAACTAGGCCGCGGGCACAGCCGCGCCTAAAAATACCCGCCCGAAGGCCGGGGCGCCAAGTTCATCCAGCGGAAAAAGGGCACAAAAACGGGTGGGCTATAGCCTTGGGGGGTGGGGCTGGCCAATTTCGTCCGCCGGACTCGGAATGGCGCGAGACTTTACGAGGCGCCTCCGTGCGCCAAAAATAGGCTGCAGGCACAGCCGCGCCTAAAAATACCCGCACGAAGGCCTGGGTGCCAAGTTCGTCCAGCTGAAAATGGCCACAAAAACGGGTGGGCTATAGCCTTGGGGGGAGGGGCTGGCCCACTTCGTCCGCCGGACTCGGAATGGGGAAAGACTTTGCGAGCGGCCTCCGTGTGCTAAAAATAGGCCGCGGGCACAGCCGCACCCAAAAATAACCGCCCGAAGGCCGGGGCACCAAGTTCGTCCAGCGGAAAAATGGCCAAAAAACGGGTGGGCTATAGCCTTGGGGGGAGGGGCTGGCCCAGTTCGTCCGCCGGACTCGGAATGGGGCGAGACTTTGCGAGCGGCCTCCGCGTGCCAAAAATAGGCCGCGGGCAAAGCCATGCCCAAAAACAACACCCCGAAGGTCGTTGCGCCCAAACCCCCCAGCGGAAAAATGGCCAAAAAACGGGTGGGCTATAGCCTTGGGGGGAGGGGCTGGCCAACTTCGTCCGCCGGACTCGGAATGGGGCGAGACTTTGGGAGCGGCCTCCGCGTGCTAAAAATAGGCCGCGGTCACAGCCGCGCCCAAAAATAACCGCCCGAAGGCCGGGGCGCGAAGTTCGTCCAGCGGAAAAATGGCCAAAAAACGGGTGGGCTATAGCCTTGGGGGGAGGGGCTGGCCAACTTCGTCCGCCGGACTCGCAATGGGACGAGACTTTGCGAGCGGCCTCCACATGCTAAAAATATGCCGCAGGCACAGCCCCACCCAAAAATAACCGCCCGAAGGCCGGGGCGCCAAGTTCATCCAGCGGAAAAATGGCCAAAAAACGGGTGGGCTATAGCCTTGGGGGGAGGGGCTGGCCAACTTCGTCCGCCGGACTCGGAATGGGGCGAGACTTTGCGAGCGGCCTCCGCGTGTCAAAAATAGGCCGCGGGCACAGCCGCGCCTAAAAATAACCGCCCGAAGGCCGGGGCGCCAAGTTCGTCCAGCTGAAAAATGGCCAAAAAACGGGTGGGCTATAGCCTTGGGGGGACGGGCTGGCCAACTTCGTCCGCCGGACTCGGAATGGGACGAGACTTTGCGAGCGGCCTCCTCTTGCTAAAAATATGCCGCTGGCACAGCCCCCCCCAAAAATAACCGCCCGAAGGCCGGGGCGCCAAGTTCATCCAGCGGAAAAATGGCCAAAAAACGGGTGGGCTATAGCCTTGGGGGGAGGGGCTGGCCAACTTCGTCCGCCGGACTCGGAATGGGGCGAGACTTTGCGAGCAGCCTCCGCGTGTCAAAAATAGGCCGCGGGCACAGCCGCGCCTAAAAATAACCGCCCGAAGGCCGGGGCGCCAAGTTCGTCCAGCTGAAAAATGGCCAAAAAACGGGTGGGCTATAGCCTTGGGGGGAGGGGCTGGCCAACTTCGTCCGCCAGACTCGGAATGGGGCGAGACTTTGCGAGCGGCCTCCGCGTGCCAAAAATAGGCCGCGGGCACAGGCGCACCCAAAAATAACCGCCCGAAGGCCGGGGCGCCAAGTTCGTCCAGCTGAAAAATGGCCAAAAAACGGGTGGGCTATAGCCTTGGGGGGAGGGGCTGGCCCACTTCGTCCGCCGGACTCGGAATGGGACGAGACTTTGCGAGCGGCCTCCCCATGCCAAAAAATAGGCCGCGGGCACAGCCGCACCCAAAAATAACCCACCGATGGTCGGCGCGCCCAAACCCCCCAGCGGAAAAATGGCCAAAAAACGGGTGGGCTATAGCCTTGGGGGGAGGGGCTGGCCCACTTCGTCCGCCGGGCTCGGAATGGGGCGAGACTTTGCGAGCGGCCTCCCCATGCCAAAAATAGGCCGCGGGCACAGCCACGCCCAAAAATAACCCCCCGAAGGCTGGGGCGCCAATTTCGTCCAGCGGAAAAATGGGCAAAAAACGGGTGGGCTATAGCCTTGGGGGGAGGGGCTGGCCAACTTCGTCCGCCGGACTCGGAATGGGGCGAGACTTTGCGAGCGGCCTCCGCGTGTCAAAAATAGGCCGCGGGCACAGCCGCGCCTAAAAAAAACCCCCCGAAGGCCGGGGCGCCAAAAATGGCCAAAAAACGGGTGGGCTATAGCCTTGGGGGGAGGGGCTGGCCAACTTCGTCCGCCGGACTCGGAATGGGGCGAGACTTTGCGAGCGGCCTCCGCGTGCCAATAATAGGCCGCGGGCACAGCCACGCCCAAAAATAACCCCCCGAAGGCTGGGGCGCCAATTTCGTCCAGCGGAAAAATGGCCAAAAAACGGGTGGGCTATAGCCTTGGGGGGAGGGGCTGGCCAACTTCGTCCGCCGGACTCGGAATGGGGCGAGACTTTGCGAGCGGCCTCCGCGTGCCAATAATAGGCCGCGGGCACAGCCGCGCCCAAAAATAACCCCCCGAAGGCTGGGGCGCCAATTTCGTCCAGCGGAAAAATGGCCAAAAAACGGGTGGGCCATAGCCTTGGGGGGTGGGGCTGGCCAACTTCGTCCGCGGGACTCGGAATGGGGCGAGACTTTGCGAGCGGCCTCCGCGTGCTAAAATTAGGCCACGGGCACAGCTGCGTCCAAAAATAACAGCCCGAAGGCCGGGGCGCCAAGTTCGTTCAGCGGAAAAATGGCCAAAAAATGGGTGGGCTATAGCCTTGGGGGGAGGGGCTGGCCAACTTCGTCCGCTGGACTCGGAATGGGGCGAGACTTTTCGAGCGGCCTACGTGTGCCAAAAACAGGCCGCGGGCACAGCCGCACCCAAAAATAACCGCCCGAAGGCCGGGGCGCCAAGTTCGTCCAGCGGAAAAATGGCCAAAAAACGGGTGGGCTATAGCCTTGGAGGGAAGGGCTGGCCAACTTCGTCCGCCGGACTCGGAATGGGGCGAGACTTTGCGAATGGCCTCCGTGTGCCAAAAATAGGCCGTAGGCACAGCCTTGCCCAAAAATAACACCCCGAAGGTCGGCGCGCCCAAACCCCCCAGCGGAAAAATGGCCAAAAAACGGGTGGGCTATAGCCCTGGGGGGAGGGGCTGGCCCACTTCGTCCGCCGGACTCGGAATGGGGTGAGACTTTTCGAGTGGCCTCCATGTGCCAAAAATAGGCCGCGGGCACAGTCGCCCCAAAAATAACTGCCCGAAGGCCGGGGCGCCAAGTTCGTCCAGCGGAAAAATGGCCAAAAAACGGGTGGGCTATAGCCTTGGGGGGAGGGGCTGGCCGACTTCGTCCGCCGGAATCGGAATGGGGCGAGACTTTGCGAGCAGCCTCCGTGTGCCAAAAATAGGCCGCGGGCACAGCCGTGCCCAAAAATAACCCCCCGAAGGTCGGCGCGCCCAAACCTCCAGCGGAAAAATGGCCAAAAAACGGGTGGGCTATAGCCTTGGGGGGAGGTGCTGGCCAACTTCGTCCGCCGGATTCGGAATGGGGCGAGACTTTGCGAGCGGCCTCCGCGTGCTAAATATAGGCCACGGACACAGCCGCACCCAAAAATAACCGCCCGAAGGCCGGGGCGCCAAGATCGTCCAGCGGAAAAATGGCCAAAAAACGGGTGGGCTATAGCCTTGGGGGGAGGGGGTGGCCAACTTCGTCCGCCGGAATCGGAATGGGGCGAGACTTTGCGAATGGCCTCCGTGTGCCAAAAATAGGCCGTAGGCACAGCCTTGCCCAAAAATAACACCCCGAAGGTCGGCGCGCCCAAACCCCCCAGCGGAAAAATGGCCAAAAAACGGGTGGGCTATAGCCTTGGGGGGAGGGGCTGGCCAACTTCGTCCGCCGGACACGGAATGGGACGAGACTTTGCGAACGGACTCTGCATCCCAACAATAGGCTGCGGGCACAGCCGCGCCCAAAAATAACCGCCCGAAGGCCGGGGCGCCAAGTTCGTCCAGCGGAAAAAATGGCAAAAAAACGGGTGGGCTATAGCCTTGGGGGGAGGGGCTGTCCAACTTCGTCCGCCGGACTCGGAATGGAGCGAGACTTTGCGAGCGGACTCCGGGTGCCAAAAATAGGCCACGGACACAGCCGTGCCCCAAAATAACCCCCCGAAGGTCGTTGCGCCCAAACCCCCCAGCGGAAAAATGGCCAAAAAACGGGTGGGCTATAGCCTTGGGGGGAGGGGCTGGCCCACATCGTCCGCCGGACTCGGAATGGGGCGAGACTTTGCGAGCGGCCTCCGCATGCCAAAAATAGGCCACGGGCACAGCTGCTCCCAAAAATAACTGCCCGATGGCCAGGGCGGCAAGTTCGTCCAGCGGAAAAATGGCCAAAAAACGGTTGGGCTATAGCCTTGGGGGGAGGGGCTGGCCGACTTCGTCCGCCGGACTCAGAACGGGGCGAGACTTTGCGAGCGGCCTCCGCATGCCAAAAATAGGCCACGGGCACAGCCGCGCCAAAAAATAACCGCCCGATGGTCGGCCCGCCCAAACCCCCCAGCGGAAAAATGGCCAAAAAACGGGTGGGCTATAGCCTTGGGGGTAGGGGCTGGCCAACTTCGTCCGTCGGACTCGGAATGGGGAGAGCCTTTGCGAGCGGCCTCCGCGTGCCAAAAATAGGCCACTGGCACAGCCGCTCCCAAAAATAACCGCCCGAAGGCCGGGGCGCCGAGTTCGTCCAGCGGAAAAATGGCCAAAAACCGGCTGGGCTATAGCCTCGGGGGGAGGGGCTGGCGGACTTCGTCCGCCGGACACGGAATGGGGCGAGACTTTGCGAGCGGCCTCCGCGTGCCAAAAATAGGCCACGGGCACAGCCGCGCCCAAAAATAACCGCTTGACGGTCGGCGCGCCGAAACCCCCCAGCGGAAAAATGGCCAAAAAACGGGTGGGCTATAGCCTTGGGGGGAGGGGCTGGCCTACTTCGTCCGCCGGACACGGAATGGGACGAGACTTTGCGAACGGACTCTGCATCCCAACAATAGGCTGCGGGCACAGCCGCGCCCAAAAATAACCGCCCGAAGGCCGGGGCGCCAAGTTCGTCCAGCGGAAAAAATGGCAAAAAAACGGGTGGGCTATAGCCTTGGGGGGAGGGGCTGTCCAACTTCGTCCGCCGGACTCGGAATGGGGCGAGACTTTGCGAGCGGACTCCGGGTGCCAAAAATAGGCCACGGACACAGCCGTGCCCCAAAATAACCCCCCGAAGGTCGTTGCGCCCAAACCCCCCAGCGGAAAAATGGCCAAAAAACGGGTGGGCTATAGCCTTGGGGGGAGGGGCTGGCCCACATCGTCCGCCGGACTCGGAATGGGGCGAGACTTTGCGAGCGGCCTCCGCATGCCAAAAATAGGCCACGGGCACAGCTGCTCCCAAAAATAACTGCCCGATGGCCAGGGCGGCAAGTTCGTCCAGCGGAAAAATGGCCAAAAAACGGTTGGGCTATAGCCTTGGGGGGAGGGGCTGGCCGACTTCGTCCGCCGGACTCAGAACGGGGCGAGACTTTGCGAGCGGCCTCCGCATGCCAAAAATAGGCCACGGGCACAGCCGCGCCAAAAAATAACAGCCCGATGGTCGGCCCGCCCAAACCCCCCAGCGGAAAAATGGCCAAAAAACGGGTGGGCTATAGCCTTGGGGGTAGGGGCTGGCCAACTTCGTCCGTCGGACTCGGAATGGGGAGAGCCTTTGCGAGCGGCCTCCGCGTGCCAAAAATAGGCCACTGGCACAGCCGCTCCCAAAAATAACCGCCCGAAGGCCGGGGCGCCGAGTTCGTCCAGCGGAAAAATGGCCAAAAAACGGCTGGGCTATAGCCTTGGGGGGAGGGGCTGGCGGACTTCGTCCGCCGGACACGGAATGGGGCGAGACTTTGCGAGCGGCCTCCGCGTGCCAAAAATAGGCCACGGGCACAGCCGCGCCCAAAAATAACCGCTTGACGGTCGGCGCGCCGAAACCCCCCAGCGGAAAAATGGCCAAAAAACGTGTGGGCTATAGCCTTGGGGGGAGGGGCTGGCCGACTTCGTCCGCCGGACTCGGAATGGGGCGAGACTTTGCGACTGGCCTCCACGTGCCAAAAATAGGCCGCGAGCACAGTCACGCCCAAAAATAATCGCCCGAAGGCCGGGTCGCCAAGTTCGTCCAGCGGAAAAATGGCCAACAAAACGGGTGGGCTATAGCCTTGGGGGGAGGGGCTGGCCAACTTCGTCCGCCGGACTCGGAATGGGGTGAGACTTTGCGAGCGGCCTGTGCGTGCCAAAAATAGGCTGTGGGCACAGCTGCGCCCAAAAATAACAGCGCGACGGCCGGGGTGCCAAGTTCCTCCAATGGAAAAATGGCCAAAAAACGGGTGGGCTATGGCCTTGGGGGGAGGGGCTGGCCCACTTCGTCCGCCGGACTCGGAATGGGGCGAGACTTTGCGAGCGGCATCCGCGTGCCAAAAGTAGGCCACGGGCACAGCCGCACCCAAAAATAACCACCCGAAGGCCGGGGCGCCGAGTTCATCCAGCGGAAAAATGGCCAAAAAACGGGTGGGCTATAGCCTTGGGGGGAGGGGCTGGCGAACTTCGTCCGCCGGACACGGAATGGGGTGAGACTTTGCGAGCGGCCTCCGCGTGCCAAAAATAGGCCACGGGCACAGCCGCACCCAAAAATAACAGCCCGAAGGTCAGCGCGCCCAAACCCCCCAGCGGAAAAATGGCCAAAAAACGGGTGGGCTATAGCCTTGGGGGGAGGGGCTGGCCAACTTCGTCCGCCGGACTCGGAATGGGGCGAGACTTTGCGAATGGCCTCCGCGTGCCAAAAATAGGTCACAGGCACAGCCGTGCCCAAAAATAACCGCCCGAAGGCCGGGGCGCCAAGTTCGTCCAGCAGAAAAATGGCCAAAAAACGGGTGGGCTATAGCCTTGGGGGGAGGGGCTGGCCAACTTCGTCCGTCGGACTCGGAATGGGGCGAGACTTTGAGAGCGGCCTCCGCCTGCCAAAAATAGGCCACTGGCACAGCCGCACCCAAAAATAACCACCCGATGGTCGGCGCGCCCAAACCCCCCAGCAGAAAAATGGCCAAAAAACGGGTGGGCTATAGCCTTGGGGGGAGGGGCTGGCCCACTTCGTCCGCCGGACTCGAAATGGGGTGAGACTTTGCAAGCGGTCTGCGCGTGCCAAAAATAGGCCGCGGGCACAGCCGTGCCGAAAAATAACCGCGCGAAGGCCGGGGCGCCAAGTTCGTCCAGTGGAAAAATGGCCAGAAAACGGGTGGGCTATAGCCTTGGCGGGAGGGGCTGGCCCACTTCGTCCGCCCGGACTCGGAATGGGGCGAGACTTTGCGAGCGGCCTCCGCGTGCCAAAAATAGGCCACTGGAACAGCCGCACCCAAAAATAACCACCCGATGGTCGGCACGCCCAAACCCCCCAGCAGAAAAATGGCCAAAAAACGGGTGGGCTATAGCCTTGGGGGGAGGGGCTGGCCCACTTCGTCCGCCGGACTAGGAATGGGGTGAGACTTTGCAAGAGGACTCCGCGTGCCAAAAGGCCTTGGGCACAGCACAGCCGCGGAAAAATAACCGCGCGAAGATCAGCGCGCCCAAACCCCCAGCGGAAAAATGGCCAAAAAAACGGGTGGGCTATAGCCATGGGGGGAGGAGCTGGCCAACTTCGTCCGCCGGACTCGGAATGGGTCGAGACTTTGCGAGTGGCCTCCGCGTGCCAATAATAGGCCGCGGGCACAGCCGCGTCCAAAAATAACCGCCCGAAGGTCGGCGCGCCCAAACCGCCCAGCGGAAAAATGGCCAAAAAACGGGTGGGCTATAGCCTTCGGGGGAGGGGCTGGCCAACTTCGTCCGCCGGACTCGGAATGGGGCGAGACTTTACGAGCGGCCTCCGCATGCCAAAAATAGGCCGCGGCACAGCCACGCCCATAAATTACCACCCAAAGGCCGGGGCGCCAAGTTCGTCAAGCGGAAAAATGACCAAAAAACGGGTGGGCTATAGCCTTGGGGGGTGGGGCTGGCCAACTTCGTCCGCCGGACTCGGAATGGGGTGAGAGTTTCCGAGCGGCATCCGTGTGCCAAAAATAGGCCGCGGGTACAGCCACCTCCAAAAATAACCGCCCGAAGGCCGGGGCGCCAAGTTCGTCCAGCGGAAAAATGGCCAGAAAACGGGAGGGCTATAGCCTTGGGGGGAGGGGCTGGCCAACATCGTCTGCTGGACTCGGAATGGGGCGAGACTTTGCGAGCGGTCTCTGCGTGCTAAAAATAGGCCGCGGGCACAGCGCGCCCAAACCCTCCAGCGGAAAAATGGACAAAAAACGGGTGGGCTATAGCCTTGGGGGGAGGGGCTGGCCAACTTCGTCCGCCGGCTTAGCAATGGGACGACACTTTGCGAACGGCCTCCACGTGCCAAAAATAAGACGCGGGTACAGCCGCGCCCAAAAACAACCTACCGAAGGCTGGGGCGCCAAGTTCGTCCAGCGGAAAAATGGCCAAAAAACGGGTGGGCTATAGCCTTCGGGGGAGGGGCTTGCCATCTTCGTCCGCCGGACTCAGAATGGGGCGAGACTTTGCGAGCGGCCTCCGCGTGCCAAAAATAGGCCGCGGGCACAGGCGCACCCTAAAATAACCGCCCGAAGGCCGTGGCGCCAAGTTCGTCCAGCGGAAAAATGGCCAAAAAATGGGTAGGCCATAGCCTTGGGGGGAGATGCTGGCCAACTTCGTCCGCCGGACTCGGAATGGGGCGAGACTTTGGGAGCGGACTCCTTGTGCCAAAAATAGGCCACGGGCACAGCCGCGTCCAAAAATAACCGCCCGAATGCCGGGGCGCCAAGTTCGTCCAGCGGAAAAATGGCCAAAAAACGGGTGGGCTATAGCCTTGGGGGGAGGGGCTGTCCAACTTCGTCCGCCAGGCTCGGAACGGGGCGAGACTTTGCGAGCGGCCTCCGAGTGCCAAAAATAGGCCGTGGGCACAGTCGAACCATAAAATAACCGCCCGAAGGCCGGGGCGCCAAGTTCATCCAGCGGAAAAATGGCCAAAAAACGGGTGGGCTATAGCCTTGGGGGGAGGGGCTGGCCAACTTCGTCCGCCGGACTCGGAATGGGGCGAGACTTTGCGAGCGGCCTCCGCTTGCCAAAAAAAGGCCACAGGCACAGCCGCGCCCAAAAATAGCCACCCGATGGTCGGCGCGCCCAAACCCCCCTGCGGAAAAATGGCCAAAAAACGGGTGGGCTATAGCCTTGGGGGGAGGGGCTGGCCGACTTCGTCCGCCGGACTCAAAATGGGGTGAGACTTTGCGAGTGGCCTCCGCGTGCCAAAAATAGGCCGCGGGCACAGCCACGCCCAAAAATAACCGCCCGAAGGCCGGGGCGCCAAGTTCGTCCAGCGGAAAAATGGCCAAAAAACGGGTGGGCTACAACGTTGGGGGGACGGGCTGGCCAAGTTCGTCCGCCGGACTCGGAATGGGTCGAGACTTTGCAACCGGCCTCTACGTGCCAAAAATAGGCCACGGGCACAGCCGCGCCCAATAATAACCACCCGAAGGTCGGTGCGCCCAAACCCCCCGGCGGAAAAATGGCCAGAAAACGGGTGGGCTATAGCCTTGGGGGGAGGGGCTGGCCAACTTCGACCGCCGGACTCGGAATGGGGCGAGACTTTGCGAACGGCCTCCGCATGCCAAAAATAGGCCACAGGCACAGCCGCACCCAAAAATAGACACCTGAAGGTCGGCGCGCCCAAACCCCCCTGCGGAAAAATGGCCAAAAAACGGGTGGGCTATAGCCTTGGGGGGAGGGGCTGGCCGACTTCGTCCGATGGACTCGGAATGGGTCGAGACTTTGCGAGTGGCCTCCGTGTGCCAAAAATAGGCCGCGGGCACAGCCGCGCCCGAAAATAACCGCTCGAAGGCCGGCGCGCCAAGTTCGTCCAGCGGAAAAATGGCCAAAAAATGGGTGGGCTATAGCCTTGGGGGGAGGGGCTGGCCAACTTCGTCCGCCGGACTCAGAATGGGGGAGACTTTGCGAGCGGCCTCCGCGTGCCAAAAATAGGCCGCGGGCACAGCCGCGCCCAAAAATAATCGCCCGAAGGCCGGGGCGCCAAGTTCGTCCAGCGGAAAAATGGCCAAAAAACGGGTGGGCTATAGCCTTGGGGGGAGGGGCTGGCCCACTTCGTCCGCCGGACTCGGAATGGCGCGAGACTTTGTGAGGCGCCTTTGTGTGCGAAAATTAGGCCGCGGGCACAGCCGTACCCAAAAATAACCGCCCAAAAGCCGGGGCGCCAAGTTCGTCCAGCGGAAAATGGCCACAAAAACGGGTGGGCTATAGCATTGCGGGGTGGGGCTGGCCCACTTCGTCCGCCGGACTCGGAATGGCGCGAGACTTTGCGAGGGGCCTCCGTGTGCCAAAATTAGGCTGCGAGCACAGCCGCGCCCAAAAATACCCACCCGAACGCCGGGGCGCCAAGTTCGTCCAGCGGAAAAAGGCCACAAAAACGGGTGGGCTATAGCCACGGGGGGTGGGGCTGGCCGAATTCGTCCGCCGGGCTCGGAATGGCGCGAGACTTTGCGAGGCGTCTCCGTGTGCCAAAAATAGGCCGAGGGCACAGGCGTGCCCAAAAATCTCGCCCGAAGGCCGGGTCGCCAAGTTGGTCCAGCGGAAAAAGCCCACAAAAACGGGTGGGCTATAGCCTTGGGGGGTGGGGATGGCCAACTTCGTCCGCCGGACTCGGAATGGCGCGAGACTTTGCGAGGCTCCTCCGTGTGCCAAAAATAGGCCATGGGTATAGTCGCGCACAAAAATACCCGCCGGAAGGCCAGGGCGCCATGTTCGTCCAGCGGAAAAAGGCCACAAAAACGGTTGGGCTACAGCCTTGGGGGGTGGGGCAGGCCAACTTCGTTCGCCGGATTCGGAATTGTGCGAGACTCTGCGAGGCACCTCCGTGTGCCAAAAATAGGCCGAGGGCACAGCCGCTCGGAATGGCGCGAGACTTTGCGAACGGCCTCCGTGTTCCAAAAATAGGCCCCGGGCACAGCCGCGCCCAAAAATAACCGCCCGAAGGCCGGGGCGGCAAGTTCGTCCAGCGGAAAAAGGCCACAAAAACGGGTGGGCTATAGCTTTGGGGGTTGGGGCTGCCAACTTCATCCGCCGGACTCGGAATGGCGCGAGACTTTGCGAACGGCCTCCGTGTGCCAAAAATAGGCCCCGGGCACAGCCGCGCCCAAAAATAACCGCCCGAAGGCCGAGGCGCCATGTTCGTCCAGCGGAAAAAGGCCACAAAAACGGGGGGCTATACCCTTGGGGGGTGGGGCTGGCCAACTTCGTCCGCCGGACTCGGAATGGCGCGAGACTTTGCGAGGGGCCTCCGTGTGCCAAAAATAGGCCCCGGCCACAGCCGCGCCCAAAAATAACCGCCCGAAGGCCGGGGCGCCAAGTTCGTCCAGCGGAAAAAGGCCACAAAAACGGGTGGGCTATAGCTTTGGGGGTTGGGGCTGCCAACTTCATCCGCCGGACTCGGAATGGCGCGAGACTTTGCGAGCGGCCTCTGTGTGCCAAAGATAGGCCCCGGACACAGCCGCGCCCAAAAATAACCGCACGAAGGCCGGGGCGCCAAGTTCGTCCAGCGGAAAAAGGCCACAAAAACGGGTGCGCTATACCCTTGGGGGGTGGGGCTGGCCAACTTCGTCCGCCGGACTCGGAATGGCGCGAGACTTTGCGAGCGGCCTCCGTGTGCCAAAAATAGGCCCCGGGCACAGCCGCGCCCAAAAATAACCGCCCGAAGGCCGGGGCGCGAAGTTCGTCCAGCGGAAAAAGGCCACAAAAACGGGTGGGCTATAGCCTTGGGGGGTGGCGCTGGCCAACTTCATCCGTCGGACTCGGAATGGCGTGAGACTTTGCGAGTGGCCTCCGTGTTCCAAAAATAGGCCCCGGGCACAGCCGCGCCCAAAAATAACCGCCCGAAGGCCGGGCCGGCAAGTTCGTCCAGCGGAAAAAGGCCACAAAAACGGGTGGGCTATAGCTTTGGGGGTTGGGGCTGCCAACTTCATCCGCCGGACTCGGAATGGCGCGAGACTTTGCGAACGGCCTCCGTGTGCCAAAAATAGGCCCCGGGCACAGCCGCGCCCAAAAATAACCGCCCGAAGGCCGGGGCGCCAATTTCGTCCAGCGGAAAAAGGCCACAAAAACGGGTGGGCTATACCCTTGGGGGGTGGGGCTGGCCAACTTCGTCCGCCGGACTCGGAATGGCGCTAGACTTTGCAAGCAGCCTCCGTGTTCCAAAAATAGACCCCGGGCACAGCCGCGCCCAAAAATAACCGCCCGACGGCCGGGGCGCCAAATTCGTCCAGCGGAAAAAGGCCCCAAAAACGGGTGGGCTATAGCTTTAGGGGGTGGGGCTGGCCAAATTCAGCGGCCGGACTCGGAATGGCGCGAGACTTTGTGAGCGGCCTCCGTGTGCCAAAAATAGGCCCCGGGCACAGCCACGTCCAAAAATAACCGCCCGAAGGCCGGGGCGCCAAGTTCGTCCAGCGGAAAAAGGCCACAAAAACGGGTGGGCTATAGCTTTGGGGGGTGGGGCGGGCCAACTTCGTCCGCTGGACTCGGAATGGAGCGAGACTTTGCGAGCGGCCTCCGTGTGCCAAAAATAGGCCACGGGAACAGCCGCACCCAAAAATAACCACCCAAATGCCGGGGCGCCAAGTTCGTCCAGCGGAAAAAGGCCACAAAAACTGGTGTGCTATAGCCTTCGGGGGTGGGGCTGGCCAACTTCGTTCGCCGGACTCGGAATGGCGCGAGGCTTTGCGAGCGGACTCCTTGTGCCAAAAATAGGCCCCGGGCACAGCCGCGCCCAAAAATAACTTCCCGATGGCCGGGGCGCCAAGTTCGTCCAGCGGAAAAAGGCCACAAAAAGGGGTGGGCTATAGCTTTGGGGGGTGGGGCGGGCCAACTTCGTCCGCCGGATTTGGAATGGCGCGAGACTTTGCGAGCGGCCTCCGTGTGAAAAAAATAGGCCCCGGGAACAGCCGCGCCCAAAAATAACCACCCGAATGCCGGGGCGCCAAGTTCGTCCAGCGGAAAAAGGCCACAAAAAAGGGTGGGCTATAGCTTCGGGTGGTGGGGCTGGCCAACGTCGTCCGCCGGACTTGGAATGGCGCGAGACTTTGTGAGCGGCCTCCGTGTGCCAAAAATAGGCCCTGGGCACAGCCGCGCCAAAAAATAACCGCCCGAAGGCCGGGGCGCCATGTTCGTCCAGCGGAAAAAGGCCACAAAATCGGGTGGGCTATAGCCTTGGGGGGTGGGGCTGGCCAACTTCGTCCGCCGGACTCGGAATGGCGCGAGACTTTGCGAGCGGCCTCCGTGTTCCAAAAATAGGCCCCGGGCACAGCCGCGCCCAAAAATAATCGCCCGAAGGCCGGGGCGCCAAGTTCGTCCAGCGGAAAAAGGCCACAAAAATGGGTGGGCTATAGCCTTGGGGGGTGGGGCTAGCCCACTTCGTCCGCCGGACTCGGAATTGCGCGACACTTTACGAGCGGCCTCCGTGTGTAAAAATAGGCCCCGGGCACAGCCGCGCCCATTAATAACCGCCCGAAGGCCGGGGCGCCAAGTTCGTCCAGCGGAAAAAGGCCACAAAAACGGGTGGGCTATAGCCTTGGGGGGTGGGGCTGGCCGACTTCGTCCGCCGGACTCGGAATTGCGCGAGACTTTGCGAGCGGCCTCCGTGTGCCAAATATAGGGCCCGGGCAAAGCCGCGACCGAAAATAACCGCCCGAAGGCCGAGGCGCCAAGTTCGTCCAGCGGAAAAAGGCCACAAAAACGGGTGGGCTATAGCCTTGGGGGGTCGGGCTGGCCCACTTCGTCTGCCGGACTCGGAATGGCGCGAGACTTTGCGAGCGGCCTCCGTGTGTAAAAATAGGCCCCGGGCACAGCCGCGCCCATTAATAACCGCCCGAAGGCCGGGGCGCCAAGTTCGTCCAGCGGAAAAAGGCCACAAAAACGGGTGGGCTATAGCCTTGGGGGGTGGGGCTGGCCGACTTCGTCCGCCGGACTCGGAATTGCGCGAGACTTTGCGAGCGGCCTCCGTGTGCCAAATATAGGGCCCGGGCAAAGCCGCGACCGAAAATAACCGCCCGAAGGCCGGGGCGCCAAGTTCGCCCAGCGGAAAAAGGCCACAAAAACGGGTGGGCTATAGCCTTGGGGGGTCGGGCTGGCCCACTTCGTCTGCCGGACTCGGAATGGCGCGAGACTTTGCGAGCGGCCTCCGTGTGTAAAAATAGGCCCCGGGCACAGCCGCGCCCATTAATAACCGCCCGAAGGCCGGGGCGCCAAGTTCGTCCAGCGGAAAAAGGCCACAAAAACGGGTGGGCTATAGCTTTGGGGGGTGGGGCGGGCCAACTTCGTCCGCTGGACTCGGAATGGAGCGAGACTTTGCGAGCGGCCTCCGTGTGCCAAAAATAGGCCACGGGAACAGCCGCACCCAAAAATAACCACCCAAATGCCGGGGCGCCAAGTTCGTCCAGCGGAAAAAGGCCACAAAAACTGGTGTGCTATAGCCTTCGGGGGTGGGGCTGGCCAACTTCGTTCGCCGGACTCGGAATGGCGCGAGGCTTTGCGAGCGGACTCCTTGTGCCAAAAATAGGCCCCGGGCACAGCCGCGCCCAAAAATAACTTCCCGATGGCCGGGGCGCCAAGTTCGTCCAGCGGAAAAAGGCCACAAAAATGGGTGGGCTATAGCTTTGGGGGGTGGGGCGGGCCAACTTCGTCCGCCGGATTTGGAATGGCGCGAGACTTTGCGAGCGGCCTCCGTGTGAAAAAAATAGGCCCCGGGAACAGCCGCGCCCAAAAATAACCACCCGAATGCCGGGGCGCCAAGTTCGTCCAGCGGAAAAAGGCCACAAAAAAGGGTGGGCTATAGCTTCGGGTGGTGGGGCTGGCCAACGTCGTCCGCCGGACTTGGAATGGCGAGAGACTTTGTGAGCGGCCTCCGTGTGCCAAAAATAGGCCCTGGGCACAGCCGCGCCAAAAAATAACCGCCCGAAGGCCGGGGCGCCATGTTCGTCCAGCGGAAAAAGGCCACAAAATCGGGTGGGCTATAGCCTTGGGGGGTGGGGCTGGCCAACTTCGTCCGCCGGACTCGGAATGGCGCGAGACTTTGCGAGCGGCCTCCGTGTTCCAAAAATAGGCCCCGGGCACAGCCGCGCCCAAAAATAATCGCCCGAAGGCCGGGGCGCCAAGTTCGTCCAGCGGAAAAAGGCCACAAAAATGGGTGGGCTATAGCCTTGGGGGGTGGGGCTAGCCCACTTCGTCCGCCGGACTCGGAATTGCGCGACACTTTACGAGCGGCCTCCGTGTGTAAAAATAGGCCCCGGGCACAGCCGCGCCCATTAATAACCGCCCGAAGGCCGGGGCGCCAAGTTCGTCCAGCGGAAAAAGGCCACAAAAACGGGTGGGCTATAGCCTTGGGGGGTGGGGCTGGCCGACTTCGTCCGCCGGACTCGGAATTGCGCGAGACTTTGCGAGCGGCCTCCGTGTGCCAAATATAGGGCCCGGGCAAAGCCGCGACCGAAAATAACCGCCCGAAGGCCGAGGCGCCAAGTTCGTCCAGCGGAAAAAGGCCACAAAAACGGGTGGGCTATAGCCTTGGGGGGTCGGGCTGGCCCACTTCGTCTGCCGGACTCGGAATGGCGCGAGACTTTGCGAGCGGCCTCCGTGTGTAAAAATAGGCCCCGGGCACAGCCGCGCCCATTAATAACCGCCCGAAGGCCGGGGCGCCAAGTTCGTCCAGCGGAAAAAGGCCACAAAAACGGGTGGGCTATAGCCTTGGGGGGTGGGGCTGGCCGACTTCGTCCGCCGGACTCGGAATTGCGCGAGACTTTGCGAGCGGCCTCCGTGTGCCAAATATAGGGCCCGGGCAAAGCCGCGACCGAAAATAACCGCCCGAAGGCCGGGGCGCCAAGTTCGCCCAGC
>JAUJEF010000390.1:0-84000 GCA_030444885.1 Citrus sp. QX-2021 | reverse complement strand
CAAGTTCGTCCAGCGGAAAAAGGCCACAAAAACGGGTGGGCTATAGCCTTGGGGGGTGGGGCAGGCCAACTTCGTCCGCCGGACTCGGAATGGCGCGAGACTTTGCGAGGGGCCTCCGTGTACCAAAAAAAGGCCGCGGGCACAGCCGCGCCCAAAATTAACCGCCCGAAGGCTGGGGCGCCATGTTCGTACAGCGGAAAAAGGCGACAAAAACGGGTGGGCTATAGCCTTTGGGGATGGGGCTGGCCAACTTCGTCCGCCGGACTCGGAATTGCGCGAGACTTTGCGAGGGGCCTCCGTGTGCCAAAAATAGGGCGCGGACACAGGCGCGCCAAAAAATAACCGCCGGAAGGCCGGGGCGTCAAGTTCGTCCAGCGGAAAAAGGCCACAAAAACGGGTGGACTATAGCCTTGGGGGGTGGGGCAGGCCAACTTCGTCCGCCGGACTCGGAATGGCGCGAGACTTTGCGAGGCACCTCCGTGTGCCAAAAATAGGCCGCGGGCACAGCCGCGCCCAAAAATACCCGCCCGAAGGCCGGGGCCCCAAGTTCGTCCAGCGGAAAAAGGTCACAAAAACGGGTGGGCTATAGCCTTGGGGGGTGGGGCTGTCCAACTTCGTCCGCCGGACTCGGAATGGCGCGAGACATTGAGATCGGCCTCCACATGCCAAAAATAGGCCACGGGCACAGCCGCACCCCAAAATAACCACCCGAAGGCCGGGGCGCCAAGTTCGTCCAGCGGAAAAATGGGCAAAAAAGGGTAGGCTATAGCCTTGGGGGGAGGGGCTGGCCAACGTCGTCCGCCGGACTCGGAATGGGGCGAGACTTTGCGAGCGGCCTCCGCGTACCAAAAGTAGGCCGTGGTCACAGCCGCGCCCAAAAATAACCTCCCGAAGGCTGGGGCGCCATACTCGTCCAGCGGAAAAAGGGCACAAAAACGGGTGGGCTATAGCGTTGGGGGGTGGGGCTGGCCAACTTCGTCCGCCGGACTCGGAATGGCGCGAGACTTTGCGAGGCGCCTCCGTTAGCCAAAAATAGGCCGCGGGCACAGCCGCGTCCAAAAATACCCACCCGAAGGCCGGGGCGCCAAGTTCGTCCAGCGGAAAATGGCCACAAAAACGGGTGGGCTATAACCTTGGGGGGTGGGACTGGCCCACTTCGTCCGCCGGACTCGGAATGGCGCGAGACTTTGCGAGGAGGCTCCGTGTGCCAAAAATAGCCCGCGGGCATAGCTGCTACCAAAAATATCCACCCGAATGCCGGGGCGCCAAGTTCGTCCAGCGGAATTTGGCCACAAAAACGGGTGGGCTATAGCCTTGGGGGGTGGGGCTGGCCAACTTCGTCCGCCGGACTCGGAATGGCGCGAGACATTGGGAGGCATCTCCATGTGCCAAAACTAGGCCGCGGGCACAGCCGCGCCCAAAAATACCCGCCCGAAAGCCGGGGCGCCAAGTTCGTCCAGCGGAAAAAGGGCACAAAAACGGGTGGGCTATAGCCTTGGGGGGTGGGGCTGGCCAACTTCGTCCGCCAAACTCGGAATGGCGCGAGACTTTGCCAGGCGCCTCCGTGTGCCAAAAATAGGATGCGGGCACAGCCGCGCCCAAAAATACCCGCCCGAAGGCTGGGGTGCCAAGTTCGTCCAGCGGAAAATGGCCACAAAAACGGGTGGGCTATAGCCTTGGTGGGTGGGGCTGGGCAACTTCGTCCGCCGGACTCGGAATGGCGCGAGACTTTGCGAGGCGCCTCCGTGTGCCAAAAATAGGCCGCGGGCACAACCGGTCCCAAAAATACCCGCCCGAAGGCCGGGGCGCCAAGTTCGTCCAGCGGAAAAAGGGCACAAAAACGGGTGGGCTATAGCCTTGGGGGGTGGGGCTGGCCAACTTCGTCCGCCGGACACGGAATGGCGCGAGACTTTACGAGGTGCCTCCGTGTGCCAAAAATAGGCCGCGGGCACAGCCGCGCCCAAAAATACCCGCCCGAAGGCCGGGGCGCCAAGTTCGTCCAGCGGAAAAAGGGCACAAAAACGGGTGGGCTATAGCCTTGGGGGGTGGGGCTGGCCAACTTCGTCCGCCGGACACGGAATGGCGCGAGACTTTACGAGGCGCCTCCGTGAGCCAAAAATAGGCCGCGGGCACATCCGCGCCCAAAAATACCCGCCCGAAGGCCGGGGCGCCAAGTACGTCCAGCGGAAAAAGGGCACAAAAACGGGTGGGATATAGCCTTGGGGGGTGGGGCTGGCCAACTTCGTCCGCCGGACTCAGAATGGCGCGAGACTTTGCGAGGCGCCTACGTGCGCCAAAAATAGGCCGCGGGCACAGCCGCGCCCAAAAATACCTGCCCGAAGGCCGGGGCGCCAAGTTCGTCCTGCGGAAAAATGGCCAAAAAACGGGTGGGCTATAGCCTTGGCGGGAGGGGCTGGCCAACTTCGTCCGCCGGACTCGGAATGGGGCGAGACTCTGTAAACGGCCTCCGCGTGCCAAAAATACGCCGCGGGCACAGCCGCGCCCAATAATAACCGCCCGAATGCCAGGGCGCCAAGTTCGTCCAGCGGAAAAATGGCCACAAAAACGGGTGGGGTATAGCCTTGGGGGGTGGGGCTGGCCAACTTTGTCCGCCGGACTCGGAATGGTGCGAGACTTTGCGAGGCGCCTCCGTGTGCCAAAAATAGGAAGCGGGCACAGCCGCGCCCAAAATTACCCGCCCGAAGGCCGGGGCGCCAAGTTCGTCCAGCGGAAAAAGGCCACAAAAACGGGTGGGCTATAGCCTTGGGGGTTGGGGCTGGCCAACTTCGTCCGCCGGACTCGGAATGGCGCGAGACATTGCGAGGCGCCTCCGTGTGCCAAAACTAGGCCGCGGGCACAGCCGCGCCCAAAAATACCCGCCCGAAGGCCGGGGCGCCAAGTTCGTCCAGCGGAAAAAGGCCACAAAAACGGGTGGGCTATAGCCTTGGGGGGGGGGCTGGCCAACTTCGTCCGCCGGACTCGGAATGGTGTTAAACTTTGCGAGGCATCTCCGTGTACCAAAAATAGGCCGCGGGCACAGCCGCACCCAAATATACCCGCCCGAAGGCCGGGGCGCCAAGTTCGTCCAGCGGAAAAAGGCCACAAAAACGGGTGGGCTATAGGCTTGGGGGGTGGGGCTGGCCAACTTCGACCGCCGGACTCGGAATGGCGCGAGACTTTGCGAGGTGCGTCCGTGTGCTAAAAATAGGCCGCGGACACAGCCGCGCCCAAAAATACCCGCCCGAAGGCCGGGGCGCCAAGTTCGTCCAGCGGAAAATGGGCACAAAAACGGGTGGGCTATAGCCTTGGGGGGTGGGGCTTGCCAACTTCGTCCGCCGGACTCGGAATGGCGTGAGACTTTGCGAGGCGCCTCCGTGTACCAAAAATAGGACGCGGGCACAGCCGCACCCAAAAATACCCGCCCGAAGGCCGGGGCGCCAACTTCGTCCAGCGGAAAAAGGCCACAAAAACCTATGGGCCATAGCCTTGGGCGGTGGGGCTCGCCAACTCCGTCCTCCGGACTCGGAATGGCGCGAGACTTTGCGAGGCGCCTCCGTGTGCCAAAAATAGGCCGTGGGCACAGTTGCGTCCAAAAATAACCACCCGGAGGCCGGGGCGCCAAGTTGGTCCATCGGAAAAATGGCCAAAAAACGGGTGGGCTATAGCCTTGGGGGGAGGGGCTGGCCCACTTCGTCCGCCGGACTCGGAATGAATTGAGACTTTGCGAACGGCCTCCGCGTGCCAAAAATAGGGCGCGGGCACAGCCGCGCCCAAAAATAAACCCCCGAAGGTCGGCGTACCCAAACCCCCCTGCGGAAAAATGGCCAAAAAACGGGTGGGCTATAGCCTTGGGGGGAGGGGCGGGCCAACTTCGTCCGCCGGACTCGGAATGGGGCGAGACTTTACGATTGGCCTCCGTGTACCAAAAATAGGCCGCGGGCACAGCCGTGCCCAAAAATAACCGCCCAAAGGCCGGGGCGCATAGTTCGTCCAGCGGAAAAATGGACAAAAAACGGGTGGGCTATAGCCTTGGGGGGCGGGGCTGGCCAACTTCGTCCGCCGGACTTGGAATGGGGCGAGAATTTGCGAGTGGCCTCCGCGTGCCAAAAATAGGCGTCGGGCACAGCCGTGCCCAAAAAATACCCCCCGAAGGTCGGCGCGCCCAAACCCCCCAGCGGAAAAATGGCCAAAAAACGGGTGGGCTATAGCCTTGGGGGGAGGGGCTGGACAACTTCGTCCGCCGGACTCGGAATGGCGCGAGACTTTGCGAGTGGCCTCCGCGTGCCAAAAATAGGCCACGGGCACAGCCATGCCCAAAAATCACCCACCGAAGGTTGGCGCGCCCAAACCCCCCAGCAGAAAAATGGCCAAAAAACGGGTGGGCTATAGCCTTGGGGGGAGGGGCTGGCCAACTTCGTCCGCCGGACTCGGAATGGTCCGAGACTTTGCGAGCAGCTTCCGCGTGCCAAAAATAGGCCGCGGGAACAGACGCGCCCAAAAATAACCCCCCGAAGGTCGGCAAGCCCAAACCCCCCAGCAGAAAAATGGCCAAAAAACGGGTGGGCTATAGCCATGGGGGGAGGGGCTGGCCAACTTCGTCCGCCGGACTCTGAATGGGGCAAGACTTTGTGAGTGGCCTCCGCCTGCCAGAAATTGGCCACGGGCACAGCCGCGCCCAAAAATAACCGCCCGAAGGCCGGGGCGCCAAGTTCTTCCAGCGGAAAAATGGCCAAAAAACGGGTGGGCTATAGCCTTGGGGGGAGGGGCTGGCCGACTTCGTCCGCCAGACTCGGAATGGGGGGAGACTTTGCGAGCGGCCTCCGCGTGCCAAAAATAGGCTGCAGGCACAGCCGCGCCCAAAATAACCCCCCGAAGGTCAGCGCGCCCAAACCCACCAGCGGAAAAATGGCCAAAAAACCGGTGGGCTATAGCCTTGGGGGGAGGGGCTGGCCAACTTCGTCCGCCGGACTCGGAATGGGGCGATTCTTTGCGAGCAGCCTCGGTGTGCCAAAAATTGGCCGCGGGCAGAGCTGCGTCCAAAAATAACCACCCGAAGGTCGGCGTACCCAAACCCCCCAGCGGAAAAATAGCCAAAAAACGGGTCGGCTATAGCCTTGGGGGCAGGGGCTGGCCAACTTCGTCCACCGGACTCGGAATGGAGCGAGACTTTGCAAGCGGCCTCCGCGTGCCAAAAATAGGGTGCGGGCACAGCCGCGCCCAAAAATAACTGCCCGAAGGCCGGGGCGCCAAGTTCCTCCAGCGGAAAAATGGCCAAAAAACGGGTGGGCTATAGCCTCGGGGGGAGGGGCTGGCCAACTTCATCCTCCGGACTCGGAATGGGGCGAGACTTTGCTAGCAGACTCCGCGTGCCAAAAATAGGCCACGGACACAGCCGCGCTAAAAAATAACCCCCCGAAGGTCGGCGCGCCCAAACCCCCCAGCGGAAAAATAGCCAAAAAACGGGTCGGCTATAGCCTTTGGGGCAGGGGCTGGCCAACTTCGTCCACCGGACTCGGAATGGAGTGAGACTTTGCAAGCGGCCTCCGCGTGCCAAAAATAGGGTGCGGGCACAGCCGCGCCCAAAAATAACTGCCCGAAGGCCGGGGCGCCAAGTTCCTCGAGCGGAAAAATGGCCAAAAAACGGGTGGGCTATAGCCTCGGGGGGAGTGGCTGGCCAACTTCGTCCACCGGACTCGGAATGGAGCGAGACTTTGCAAGCGGCCACCGCGTGCCAAAAATAGGGTGCGGGCACAGCCGCGTCCAAAAATAACTGCCCGAAGGCCGGGGCGCCAAGTTCCTCCAGCGGAAAAATGGCCAAAAAACGGGTGGGCTATAGCCTCGGGGGGAGGGGCTGGCCAACTTCGTCCACCGGACTTGGAATGGAGCGAGACTTTGCAAGCGGCCTCCGCGTGCCAAAAATAGGGTGCGGGCACAGCCGCGCCCAAAAATAACTGCCCGAAGGCCGGGGCGCCAAGTTCCTCCAGCGGAAAAATGGCCAAAAAACGGGTGGGCTATAGCCTCGGGGGGAGGGGCTGGCCAACTTCATCCTCCGGACTCGGAATGGGGCGAGACTTTGCTAGCAGACTCCGCATGCCAAAAATAGGCCACGGACACAGCCGCGCTCAAAAATAACCCCCCGAAGGTCGGCGCACCCAAACCCCCCAGCGGAAAAATGGCCAAGAAACGGGTGGGTATAGCCTTGGGGGGAGGGGCTGGCCCACTTCGTCCGCCTGACTCGGAATGGGGCGAGACTTTGCGAGCGGCATCCGCATGGCAAAAATAGGCCGCGGGCACAGCCGCGCACAAAAATAACCGCCCGAAGGCCGGGGCGCCAAGTTCGTCCAGCGGAAAAATGGCCAAAAAACAGGTGGGCTATAGCCTTGGAGGGAGGGGCTGGCCGACTTCGTCCGCCGGACTCGGAATGGGGCCAGACTTTGTAAGCGGCCTCCGCGAGCCAAAAATAGGCCACGGGCACAGCCGCACCGAAAAATAACCACCCGAAGGCCGGGGCGCCAAGTTCGTCCAGCTAAAAATTGCCAAAAAACGGGTGGGCTATAGCCTTGGGGGGAGGGGCTGGCCAACTTCGTCCGCCGGACTCGGAATCGGGCGAGACTTTGCGAGCGGCCTCCGCGTTCCAAAAATAGGCCGCGGCCAAAAATAACCGCCCGAAGGCCGGGGCTTCAAGTTCGTCCAGCGGAAAAATGGCCAAAAAACGGGTGGGCTATAGGCTTGGGGGGAGGGGCTGGCCAACTTCGTCCGCCGGACTCGGAATAGGGCGAGACATTGCGAGCAGCCTCCGCGTGCCAAAACTAGGCTATGGGCACAGCCGCGCCCAAAAATAACCAACCGAAGGCCGGGGCGCCAAGTTCGTCCAGCTAAAAATTGCCAAAAAACGGGTGGGCTATAGCCTTGGGGGGAGGGGCTGGCCTACTTCGTCCGCCGGACTCGGAATGGGGCGAGACTTTGCGAGCGGCCTCCGCGTACGAAAACTAGGCTACGGGCACAGCCGCGCCCAAAAATAACCGCCCGAAGGCCGGGGCGTCAATTTCGTCCAGCTGAAAAATGGCCAAAAACGGGTGGGCTATAGCCTTGGGGGGAGGGGCTGGCCAACTTCGTCCGCCGGACTCGGAATGGGGCGAGACTTTGCGAGCAGCCTCCGCGTGCCAAAAATAGGCCTTGGGCACAGCCGCGCCCAAAAATAACCGCCCGAAGGCCGGGGCGCCAAGTTCGTCCAGCGGAAAAATGGCCAAAAAACGGGTGGGCTATAGCCTTGGGGGGAGGGGCTGGCCAACTTCCTCCGCCGGACTCGGAATAGGGTGAGACTTTGCGAACGGCCTCCGCGTGCCAAAAATAGGCTACGGGCACAGCCGCGCCCAAAAATATCCACCCGAAGGTCGGGGCGCCAAGTTCATCCAGCTAAAAATTGCCAAAAAACGGGTGGGCTATAGCCTTGGGGGGAGGGGATGGCAAACTTTGTCCGCCGGACTCGGAATGGGGTGAACCTTTGCGAGCAGCCTCCGCGTGCAAAAAATAGGCAGCGGGCACCGCCGTACCCAAAAATAACCACCCGAAGTTCGTCTAGCGGAAAAATGGCCAAAAAACGGGTGGGCTATAGCCTTGGGGGGAGGGCTGGCCAACTTCGTCCGCCGGACTCGGAATGGGGCTAGACTTTGCGAACGGCCTCTGCGTGCCAAAACTAGACTGCGGGCACAGCCGCGCACAAAAATAACCGCCCGAAGGCCGGGGCGCCAAGTTCGTCCAGCGGAAAAATGGCCAAAAAACGGGTGGGCTATAGCCTTGGGGGGAGGGGCTGGCCAACTTCGTCCGCCGTACTCGGAATGGGGCGGGACTTTGGGAGCAGCCTCCGCGTGCCAAAAATAGGTTGCGGGCACAGCCGCGCCCAAAAATAACTACCCGAAGGCCGGGGCGCCAAGTTCGTCCAGCGGAAAAATTGGACAAAAACGGGTGGGCTATAGCCTTGGGGGGAGGGGATGGCCAACTTTGTCCGCCGGACTCGGAATGGGGCGAACCTTTGCGAGCGGCCTCCGCGTGCAAAAAATAGGCAGCGGGCACCGCCGTACCCAAAAATAACCGCCCGAAGTTCGTCTAGCGGAAAAATGGCCAAAAAACGGGTGGGCTATAGCCTTGGGGGGAGGGGCTGGCCCACTTCGTCCGCCGGACTCGGAATGGGGCGAGACTTTGCAAACGGCCTCCCCGTGCCAAAAATAGGCCATGCGCACAGCCGCGCCCAAAAATATCTGCCCGAAGTTCATCCAGCGGAAATATGGCCAAAAAACGGGTGGGCTATAGCCTTGGGAGGAGGGGCTGGCCAACTTCGTCCGCCGGACTCGGAATAGGGCGAGACTTTGCGAACGGCCTCCGCGTGCCAAAAATAGGCTACGGGCACAGCCGCGCCCAAAAATAACAACCCGAAGGCCGGGGCGCCAAGTTCATCCAGCTAAAAATTGCCAAAAAACGGGTGGGCTATAGCCTTGGGGGGAGGGCTGGCCAACTTCGTCCGCCGGACTCGGAATGGGGCTAGACTTTGCGAACGGCCTCCGTGTGCCAAAACTAGGCTGCGGGCACAGCCGCGCACAAAAATAACCGCCCGAAGGCCGGGGCGCCAAGTTCGTCCAGCGGAAAAATGGCCAAAAAACGGGTGGGCTATAGCCTTGGGGGGAGGGGCTGGCCAACCGTCCGCCCGTGCTCGGAATGGAGCGGGACTTTGGGAGCAGCCTCCGCGTGCCAAAAATAGGTCGTGGGCACAGCCGCGCCCAAAAATAACTACCCGAAGGCCGGGGCGCCAAGTTCGTCCAGCGGAAAAATGGCCAAAAAACGGGTGGGCTATAGCCTTGGGGGGAGGGGCTGGCCCACTTCGTCCGCCGGACTCGGAATGGGGCGAGACTTTGTGAGCGGCCTCCGCGTCCCAAAAATAGGCCGCGGGCACAGCCGCGCCCAAAAATACCCGCCCGAAGGCCGGGGCGCCAAGTTCGTCCAGCGGAAAAAGGCCACAAAAACGGGTGGGCTATAGCCTTGGGGGGAGGGGATGGCCAACTTTGTCCGCCGGACTCGGAATGGGGTGAACCTTTGCGAGTGGCCTCCGCGTACAAAAAATAGGCAGCGGGCACCGCCGTACCCAAAAATAACCGCCCGAAGTTCGTCTAGCGGAAAAATGGCCAAAAAACGGGTGGGCTATAGCCTTGGGGGGAGGGGCTGGCCAACTTCGTCCGCCGGACTCGGAATGGGGCGAGACTCTTCCAATGGCCTCCACGTGCCAAAAATAGGCCACGGGCACAGCCTCGCCCAAAAATAACCGCCCGAAGGCTGGGGCGCCAAATTCGTCCAGCGGAAAAATGGCCAAAAAACGGGTGGGCTATAGCCTTGGGGGGAGGGGCTGGCCAACTTCGTCCGCCCGACTCGGAATGGGGCTAGACTTTGCGAACGGCCTCCGTGTGCCAAAACTAGGCTGCGGGCACAGCCGCGCACAAAAATAACCGCCCGAAGGCCGGGGCGCCAAGTTCGTCCAGCGGAAAAATGGCCAAAAAACGGGTGGGCTATAGCCTTGGGGGGAGGGGCTGGCCAACTTCGTCCGCCGTACTCGGAATGGAGCGGGACTTTGGGAGCAGCCTCCGCGTGCCAAAAATAGGTCGTGGGCACAGCCGCGCCCAAAAATAACTACCCGAAGGCCGGGGCGCCAAGTTCGTCCAGCGGAAAAATGGCCAAAAAACGGGTGGGCTATAGCCTTGGGGGGAGGGGCTGGCCCACTTCGTCCGCCGGACTCGGAATGGGGCGAGACTTTGTGAGCGGCCTCCGCGTCCCAAAAATAGGCCGCGGGCACAGCCGCGCCCAAAAATACCCGCCCGAAGGCCGGGGCGCCTAGTCCTCCCAGCTGATAAAGGCCACAACAACGGGGGGGCTATTGCCTTGGGGGGAGGGGATGGCCAACTTTGTCCGCCGGACTCGGAATGGGGTGAACCTTTGCGAGTGGCCTCCGCGTACAAAAAATAGGCAGCGGGCACCGCCGTACCCAAAAATAACCGCCCGAAGTTCGTCTAGCGGAAAAATGGCCAAAAAACGGGTGGGCTATAGCCTTGGGGGGAGGGGCTGGCCAACTTCGTCCGCCCGACTCGGAATGGGGCGAGACTCTTCCAATGGCCTCCACGTGCCAAAAATAGGCCACGGGCACAGCCTCGCCCAAAAATAACCGCCCGAAGGCTGGGGCGCCAAATTCGTCCAGCGGAAAAATGGCCAAAAAACGGGTGGGCTATAGCCTTGGGGGGAGGGGCTGGCCAACTTCGTCCGCCCGACTCGGAATGGGACGAGACTTTGCGAGCGGCCTCCACGTGCCAAAAATAGGCCGCGGGCACAGCCGAACCCAAAAATAACCCCCCGAAGGTCGGCGCGCCCAAACCCCCCAGCGGAAAAATGGCCAAAAAACGGGTGGGCTATAGCCTTGGGGGGAGGGGCTGGCCAACTTCGTCCGCCGGACTCGGAATGGTGCGAGACTTTGTGAGCGGCCTCCACGTGCCAAAAATAGGCCACGGGCACAGCCGTACCCCAAAATAACCACCCGAAGGCCGGGGCGCCAAGTTCTTCCAGCGGAAAAATGGTGAAAAAAAGGGTGGGCTATAGCCTTGAGGGGAGGGGCTGGCCAACGTCGTCCGCCGGACTCGGAATGGGGCGAGACTTTGCGAGCGGCCTCCGCGTGCCAAAAATAGGCCGCGGGCACAGCCGCGCCCAAAAATAACCGCCCGAAGACCGGGGCGCCAAGTTCGACCAGCGGAAAAATGGCCAAAAAAGGGTGGGCTATAGCCTTGGGGGGAGGGGCTGGCCAACATCGTCCGCCGGACTCGGAATGGGGCGAGACTTTGCGAGCGGCCTCCGTGTGCCAAAAATAGGCCGCGGGCACAGCCGCGCCCAAAAATAACCACCCGAAGACCGGGACGCCAAGTTCGTCCAGCGGAAAAATGGCCAAAAAACGGGTGGGCTATAGCCATGGGGGGAGGGGCTGGCCAACGTCGTCCGCCGGACTCGGAATGGGGCGAGACATTGCGAGCGGCCTCCACATGCCAAAAATCGGCCACGGGCACAGCCGCACCCCAAAATAACCGCCCGAAGGCCGGGGCGCCAAGTTCGTCCAGCGGAAAAATGGCCAAAAAAGGGTGGGCTATAGCCTTGGGGGGAGGGGCTGGCCAACGTCGTCCGCCGGACTCGGAATGGGGCGAGACTTTGCGAGCGGCCTCCGCGTGCCAAAAATAGGCCGCGGGCACAGCCGCGCCCAAAAAAAACCACCCGAAGGCCGGGGCGCCAAGTTCGTCCAGCGGAAAAAGGCCACAAAAACGGGTGGGCTATAGCCTTGGGGGGTGGGGCCGGCCCACTTCGTCCGCCGGACTCGGAATGGCGCGAGACTTTGCGAGGCACCTCCGTGTGCCAAAACTAGGCCGCGGGCACAGCCGCGCCCAAAAATACCCGCCCGAAGGCCGGGGCGCCAAGTTCGTCCAGCGGAAAAAGGTATCAAAAACGGGTGGGCTATAGCCTTGGGGGGTGGGTTGGCTGGCCAACTTCGTCCGCCGGACTCGGAATGGCGCGAGACTTTGCGAGGCACCTACGTGTACCAAAAATAGGCCGCCTGCACAGCCGCGCCCAAAAATACCCGCCCGAAGGCCGGGGCGCCAAGTTCGTCCAGCGGAAAAAGGTCACAAAAACGGGTGGGCTATCGCCTTGGGGGGAGGGGCTGGCCAACGTCGTCCGCCGGACTCGGAGTGGGGCGAGACTTTGCGAGCGGCCTCCGCGTACCAAAAATAGGCCGTGGTCACAGCCGCGCCCAAAAATAACCTCCCGAAGGCTGGGGCGCCATACTCGTCCAGCGGAAAAAGGCCACAAAAACGGGTGGGCTATAGCCTTGGGGGGTGGGGCTGGCCAACTTCATCCGCCGGACTCGGAATGGCGCGAGACTTTGCGAGGCACCTCCGTTAGCCAAAAATAGGCCGCGGGCACAGCCGCGTCCAAAAATACCCACCCGAAGGCCGGGGCGCCAAGTTCGTCCAGCGGAAAATGGCCACAAAAATGGGTGGGCTATAACCTTGGGGGGTGGGACTGGCCAACTTCGTCCGCCGGACTCGGAATGGCGCGAGACTTTGCGAGGAGCCTCCGTGTGCCAAAAATAGCCCGCGGGCATAGCTGCGCCCAAAAATATCCACTCGAAGGCCGGGGCGCCAAGTTCGTCCAGCGGAATTTGGCCACAAAAACGGGTGGGCTATAGCCTTGGGGGGTGGGGCTGGCCAACTTCGTCCGCCGGACTCGGAATAGCGCGAGACTTTGGGAGGCACCTCCGTGTGCCAAAACTAGGCCGCGGGCACAGCCGCGCCCAAAAATACCCGGCCGAAGGCCGGGGCGCCAAGTTCGTCCAGCGGAAAAAGGACACAAAAACGGGTGGGCTATAGGCTTGGGGGGTGGGGCTGGCCAACTTCGTCCGCCAAACTCGGAATGGCGCGAGACTTTGCCAGGCGCCTCCGTGCGCTAAAAATAGGCTGCGGGCACAGCCGCGCCCAAAAATACCCGCCCGAAGGCCGGGGTGCCAAGTTCGTCCAGCGGAAAATGGCCACAAAAACGGGTGGGCTATACCCTTGGTGGGTGGGGCTGGCCAACTTCGTCCGCCGGACTCGGAATGGCGTGAGACTTTGCGAGGCGCCTCCGTGTGCCAAAAATAGGCCGCGGACACAGCCGGTCCCAAAAATACCCGCCCGAAGGCCGGGGCGCCAAGTTCGTCCAGCGGAAAAAGGGCACAAAAACGGGTGGGCTATAGCCTTGGGGGGTGGGGCTGGCCCACTTCGTCCGCCGGACTCGGAATGGCGCGAGACTTTACGAGGTGCCTCCGTGTTCCAAAAATAGGCCGCGGGCACAGCCGCGCCCAAAAATACCCGCCCGAAGGCTGGGGCGCCAAGTTCGTCCAGCGGAAAAAGGGCACAAAAATGGGTGGGCAATAGCCTTGGGGGGTGGGGCTGGCCAACTTCGTCCGCCGGACTCGGAATGGCGCGAGACTTTGCGAGGCGCCTCCGTGAGCCAAAAATAGGCCGCGGGCACAGCCGCGTCCAAAAATACCCGCTCGAAGGCCGGGGCGCCAAGTACGTCCAGCGGAAAAAGGGCACAAAAACGGGTGGGATATAGCCTTGGGGGGTGGGGCTGGCCAACTTCGTGCGCCGGACTCGGAATGGCGCGAGACTTTGCGAGGCGCCTACGTGCGCCAAAAATAGGCCGCGGGCACAGCCGCGCCCAAAAATACCTGCCCGAAGGCCGGGGCGCCAAGTTCGTCCTGCGGAAAAATGGCCAAAAAACGGGTGGGCTATAGCCTTGGGGGGAGGGGCTGGCCAACTTCGTCCACCGGACTCGGAATGGCGCGAGACTTTACGAGGGGCCTCCGTGTGCCAAAAATAGGGCGCGGACACAGGCGCGCCAAAAAATAACCGCCGGAAGGCCGGGGCGTCAAGTTCGTCCAGCGGAAAAAGGCCACAAAAACGGGTGGGCTATAGCCTTGGGGGGAGGGGCTGGCCAACTTCGTCCGCCGGACTCCGAATGGGCCGAGACTTTGCGAGCGGCCTCCCCGTCCCAAAAATATGCCGCGGGCACAGCCGCGCCCAAAACTAACCCCCCGAAGGTCGGCGCGCCCAAACCCCCCTGCGGGAAGATGGCCAAAAAACGGGTGGGCTATAGACTTGGGGGGTGGGGCTGGCCAACTTCGTCCGCCGGACTCGGAATGGGGCGATTCTTTGCGAGCAGCCTCGGTGTGCCAAAAATTGGCCGCGGGCAGAGCCGCGTCCAAAAATAACCACCCGAAGGTCGGCGCACCCAAATCCCCCAGCGGAAAAATAGCCAAAAAACGGGTCGGCTATAGCCTTGGGGGCAGGGGCTGGCCAACTTCGTCCACCGGACTCCGAATGGAGCGAGACTTTGCAAACAGCCTCCGCGTGCCAAAAATAGGGTGCGGACACAGCCGCGCCCAAAAATAACTGCCCGAAGGCCGGGGCGCCAAGTTCCTCCAGCGGAAAAATGGCCAAAAAACGGGTGGGCTATAGCCTCGGGGGGAGGGGCTGGCCAACTTCATCCTCCGGACTCGGAATGGGGCGAGACTTTGCTAGCAGACTCTGCATGCCAAAAATAGGCCATGGACACAGCCGCGCTAAAAAATAACCCCCCGAAGGTCGGCGCGCCCAAACCCCCCAGCGGAAAAATAGCCAAAAAACGGGTCGGCTATAGCCTTTGGGGCAGGGGCTGGCCAACTTCGTCCACCGGACTCGGAATAAAGCGAGACTTTGCAAGCGGCCTTCGCGTGCCAAAAATAGGGTGCGGGCACAGCCGCGCCCAAAAATAACTGCCCGAAGGCCGGGGCGCCAAGTTCCTCGAGCGGAAAAATGGCCAAAAAACGGGTGGGCTATAGCCTCGGGGGGAGGGGCTGGCCAACTTCGTCCACCGGACTTGGAATGGAGCGAGACTTTGCAAGCGGCCTCCGCGTGCCAAAAATAGGGTGCGGGCACAGCCGCGCCCAAAAATAACTGCCCGAAGGCCGGGGCGCCAAGTTCCTCCAGCGGAAAAATGGCCAAAAAACGGGTGGGCTATAGCCTCGGGGGGAGGGGCTGGCCAACTTCATCCTCCGGACTCGGAATGGGGTGAGACTTTGCTAGCAGACTCCGCATGCCAAAAATAGGCCACGGACACAGCCGCGCTCAAAAATAACCCCCCGAAGGTCGGCGCGCCCAAACCCCCCAGCGGAAAAATGGCCAAGAAACGGGTGGGTATAGCTTTGGGGGTAGGGGCTGGCCCACTTCGTCCGCCTGACTCGGAATGGGGCGAGACTTTGCGAGCGGCCTCTACGTGCAAAAAATAGGCCGTGGGCACAGCCGCACCCAAAAATAACCGCCCGAAGGCCGGGGCGCCATGTTCGTCCAGCGGAAAAATGGCCAAAAAATGGGTGGGCTATAGCCTTGGGGGGAGGGGCTGGCCAACTTCGTCCGCCCGACTCGGAATGGGGCGAGACTTTGCGAGCGGCCTCTGCGTGCAAAAAATAGGCCGTGGGCACAGCCGCACCCAAAAATAACCCCCCCAAAGGTCGGCGCGCCCAAACCCCCCAGCGGAAAAATGGCCAAAAAACGGGTGGGCTATAGCCTTGGGGGGAGGGGCTGGCCAACTTCGTCCGCCGGACTCGGAATGGGGCGAGACTTTGCGAGCGGCCTCTGCGTGCCGAAAATAGGCCGTGTGCACAGCCGCGCCCAAAAATAACCGTCCGAAGGCCGGGGCGCCAAGTTCGACCAACGGAAAAATGGCCAAAAAACGGGTGGGCTATAACCTTGGGGGGAGGGGCTGGCCCACTTCGTCCGCCGGACTCGGAATGGGGTGAGACTTTGCGAGCGGCCTCTGCATGCCAAAAATAGGCCGCGGGCACAGCCCCGCCGCCAAATAACCCCCCCAAGGTCGACGCGCCCAAACCCCCCAGCGGAAAAATGGCCAAAAAACGGGTGGGCTATAGCCTTGGGGGGAGGGGCTGGCCCACTTCGTCCGCCGGACTCGGAATGGGGCGAGACTTTGCGAGTGGCCTCCGCGTGCCAAAAATAGGCAGCGGGCACAGCCGCGCCCAAAAATAAACGCCCGAAGGCCGGGGAGCCAAGTTCGACCAGCGGAAAAATGGCCAAAAAACGGGTGGGCTATAGCCTTGGGGGGAGGGGCTGGCCAACTTCGTCCGCCGGACTCGGAATGGGGCGAGACTTTGCGGACGGCCTCCGCGTGCCAAAAATAGGCCGCGAGCACAGCCGCGTCCAAAAATAACCGCCCGAAGGTCAGCGCGCCCAAACCCCCCAGCGGAAAAATGGCCAAAAAACGGGTGGGCTATAGCCTTGGGGGGAGGGGCTGGCCAACTTCGTCCGCCGGACTCGGAATGGGGCGAGACTTTGTGAGCGGCCTCCGCGTGCCAAAAATAGGCCGCGGCACAGCCGCGCCCAAAAATAACCGCCCGAAGGCCGGGGCGCCAAGTTCGTCCAGCTGAAAAATGGCCAAAAAACGGGTGGGCTATAGCCTTGGGGGGAGGGGCTGGCCAACTTCGTCCGCCGGACTCGGAATGGGGCGAGACTTTGCGAACGGCCTCAGCGTGCCAAAAATAGGCCGCGGGCACAGCCGGTCCCAAAAATAACTGCCCGAAGGCCGGGGCGCCAAGTTCGTCCAGCGGAAAAATGGCCAAAAAACGGGTGGGCTATAGCCTTGGGGGGAGGGGCTGGCCAACTTCGTCCGCCGGACTCGGAATGGGGCGAGACTTTGCGGACGGCCTCCGCGTGCCAAAAATAGGCCGCGATCACAGCCGCGTCCAAAAATAACCGCCCGAAGGTCAGCGCGCCCAAACCCGCAGCGGAAAAATGCCCAAAAAACGGGTGGGCTATAGCCTTGGGGGGAGGGGCTGGCCAACTTCGTCCGCCGGACTCGGAATGGGGCGAGACTTTGTGAGCGGCCTCCGCGTGCCAAAAATAGGCCGCGGGCACAGCCGCGCCCAAAAATAACCGCCCGAAGGCCGGGGCGCCAAGTTCGTCCAGCGGAAAAATGGCCAAAAAACGGGTGGGCTATAGCCTTGGGGGGAGGGGCTGGCCAACTTCGTCCGCCGGACTCGGAATTGGGCGAGACTTTGCGAACGGCCTCAGCGTGCCAAAAATAGGCCGCGGGCACAGCCGGTCCCAAAAATAACTGCCCGAAGGCCGGGGCGCCAAGTTCGTCCAGCGGAAAAATGGCCAAAAAACGGGTGGGCTATAGCCTTGGGGGGAAGGGCCGGCCCACTTCGTCCGCCGGACTCGGAATCGGGCGAGACTTTGCGAGCGGCTTCCCTGTCCCAAAAATAGGCCGGGGCACAGCCACGCCCGAAAATAACCGCCCGAAGGCCGGGCGCCACGTTCCTCCAGCGGAAAAATGGCCAAAAAACGGGTGGGCTATAGCCTTGGGGGGAGGGGCTGGCCAACTTCGTCCGCGGACTCGGAATGGGGTGAGACTTTGCGGACGGCCTCCGCGTGCCAAGAATAGGCTGCGGGCACTGCCGCGGCCAAAAATAACCGCCCGAAGGTCGGCGCGCCCAAACCCCTCAGCACAAAAATGGCCAAAAAACGGGTGGGCCATAGCCTTGGGGGGTGGGGCTGGCCAACTTCGTCCGCCGGACTCGGAATGGGGCGACACTTTGCCAGCGGCCTCCGCGTGCCAAAAATAGGCCGTGGTCACAGCCGCGCCCAAAAATAACAGCCCGAAGGCCGGGGCGCCAAGTTCGTCCAGCTGAAAAATGGCCAAAAAACGGGTGGGCTATAGCCTTGGGGGGAGGGGCTGGCCAACTTCGTCCGCCGGACTCGGAATGGGGCGAGACTTTGCGAACGGCCTCAGCGTGCCAAAAATAGGCCGCGGGCACAGCCGGTCCCAAAAATAACTGCCCGAAGGCCGGGGCGCCAAGTTCGTCCAGCGGAAAAATGGCCAAAAAACGGGTGGGCTATAGCCTTGGGGGGAGGGGCTGGCCAACTTCGTCCGCCGGACTCGGAATGGGGCGAGACTTTGCGGACGGCCTCCGCGTGCCAAAAATAGGCCGCGATCACAGCCGCGTCCAAAAATAACCGCCCGAAGGTCAGCGCGCCCAAACCCGCAGCGGAAAAATGCCCAAAAAACGGGTGGGCTATAGCCTTGGGGGGAGGGGCTGGCCAACTTCGTCCGCCGGACTCGGAATGGGGCGAGACTTTGTGAGCGGCCTCCGCGTGCCAAAAATAGGCCGCGGGCACAGCCGCGCCAAAAATAACCGCCCGAAGGCCGGGGCGCCAAGTTCGTCCAGCTGAAAAATGGCCAAAAAACGGGTGGGCTATAGCCTTGGGGGGAGGGGCTGGCCAACTTCGTCCGCCGGACTCGGAATTGGGCGAGACTTTGCGAACGGCCTCAGCGTGCCAAAAATAGGCCGCGGGCACAGCCGGTCCCAAAAATAACTGCCCGAAGGCCGGGGCGCCAAGTTCGTCCAGCGGAAAAATGGCCAAAAAACGGGTGGGCTATAGCCTTGGGGGGAAGGGCCGGCCCACTTCGTCCGCCGGACTCGGAATCGGGCGAGACTTTGCGAGCGGCCTCCGTGTGCCAAAAATAGGCCGTGGGCACAGCCACGCCCAAAAATAACCGCCCGAAGGCCGGGGCGCCAAGTTCATCCAGCGGAAAAATGGCCAAAAAACGGGTGGGCTATAGCCTTGGGGGGAGGGGCTGGCCAACTTCGTCCGCCGGACTCGGAATGGGGCGAGACTTTGCGGACGGCCTCCGCGTGCCAAGAATAGGCTGCGGGCACTGCCGCGGCCAAAAATAACCGCCCGAAGGTCGGCGCGCCCAAACCCCTCAGCACAAAAATGGCCAAAAAACGGGTGGGCCATAGCCTTGGGGGGTGGGGCTGGCCAACTTCGTCCGCCGGACTCGGAATGGGGCGACACTTTGCCAGCGGCCTCCGCGTGCCAAAAATAGGCCGTGGTCACAGCCGCGCCCAAAAATAACAGCCCGAAGGCCGGGGCGCCAAGTTCGTCCAGCTGAAAAATGGCCAAAAAACGGGTGGGCTATAGCCTTGGGGGGAGGGGCTGGATAACTTCGTCCGCCGGACTCGGAATGGGGCGAGACTTTACGAGCGGCCTCCGCGAGCTAAAATTAGGCCGCGGGCACAGCTGCGCCCAAAAATAACAGCCCGAAGGCCGGGGCGCCAAGTTTTTCCAGCGGAAAAATGACCAAAAAACGGGTGGGCTATAGCCTTGGGGGGAGGGGCTGGCCAACTTCGTCCGCCGGACTCGGTATGGGGCGAGACTTTGCGAGCGGCCTCCGCGTACCAAAAATAGGCCGCAGGCACAGCCACGCCCAAAAGTAACCGCCCGACGGGCGGGGCGCCTAGTTCGTCCCGCGGAAAAATGGCCAAAAAACGGGTGGGCTATAGCCTTGGGGGGAGGGGCTGGCCAACTTCGTCCGCCGGACTCGGAATGGGGCGAGACTTTGCGGGCGGCCTCCGCGTGCCAAAAATAGGCCGCGGGCACAGCCGCGCCCAAAAATAACCGCCCCAAGGTCAGCGCGCCCAAACCCCCCAGCAGAAAAATGCCCAAAATCGGGTGGGCTATAGCCTTGGGGGGAGGGGCTGGCCCACTTCGTCCGCCGGACTCGGAATGGGGCGAGACATTGCGAGCAGCCTCCGCGTGCCAAAAATAGGGCGCGGGCACAGCCGCGCCAAAAATACCCGCCCGAAGGCCGGGGCGCCAAGTTCGTCCAGCGGAAAATGGCCACAAAAACGGGTGGGCTATAGCCTTGGGGGGTGGGGCTGGCCAACTTCGTCCGCCGGACTCGGAATGGCGCGAGACTTTGCAATGCGCCTCCGTGTGCCAAAAATAGGCCGCGGGCGCAGCTGCCTCCAATAATACCCGCCCGAGGGCCGGGGCGCCAAGTTCGTCCAGCGGAAAATTGCCACAAAAACAGGTGGGCTATAGCCTTGGGGGGTGGGGCTGGCCGACTTCGTCCGCCGGACTCGGAATGGCGCGAGACTTTGCGAGGCGTCTCCGTGTGCCTAAAATAGGCCGCGGGCACAGCCGCGCCCAAAAATACCCGCCCGAAGGCCGGGGCACCAAGTTCGTCCAGCGGAAAATGGCCACAAAAACGGGTGGGCTATAGCCTTGGGGGGTGGGGCTGGCCGACTTAAATCCGCCCGGACTCGGAATGGCGCGAGACTGCGAAGCGCATCCGTTTCCAAAAAATAGGCCGCGGGCACACGGTGCCCAAAATACCCGCCCAAAGGCCGGGCGCCAAGTTCGTCCCAGTGGAAAATGGCCACAAAAGCGGGTGGGCTATAGCCTTGGGGGTGGGGCTGGCCAACCGTCCCGCCGGACTTGAAATGGCACGAGACTTTGCGAGGCACCTCCTTGTGCCAAAAAAAGGCCGCGGGCACAGCCGCGCCGAAAAATACCCGCCAAAGGCCGGGCCGCCAAGTTCGTCCAGCGGAAAATGGCCACAAAAACGGGTGGGCTATAGCCTTGGGGGGTGGGGCTGGCCAACTTCGTCCGCCGGACTCGGAATGGCGCGAGACTTTACGAGGCGCCTCCGTGTGCCAAAAATAGGCCATAGACACAGCCACGCCCAAAAATACCCGCCCGAAGGCCGGGGCGCCAAGTTCGTCCAGCGGAAAAAGGCCCAAAAAACGGGTGGGCTATAGCCTTGGGGGGTGGGGCTGGCCAACTTCGTCCGCCGGACTCGGAATGGCGCGAGACTTTGCTAGGCGTCTCCGTGTGCCTAAAATAGGCCGCGGGCACAGCCGCGCCCAAAAATACCCGCCCGAAGGCCGGGGCACAAATTTCGTCCAGCAGAAAATGGCCACAAAAACGGGTGGGCTATAGCCTTGGGGTGTGGGGCTGGCCGACTTCGTCCGCCGGACTCGGAATGGCGCGAGACTTTGCGAAGCGCATCCGTTTCCAAAAATAGGCCGCGGGCACAGCGGTGCCCAAAAATACCCGCCCAAAGGCCAGGGCACCAAGTTCGTCCAGTGGAAAATGGCCACAAAAATGGGTGGGCTATAGCCTTGGGGGGTGGGGCTGGCCAACTTCGTCCGCCGGACTTGGAATGGCACGAGACTTTGCGAGGCACCTCCATGTGCCAAAAAAAGGCCACGGGCACAGCCGCGCCGAAAAATACCCGCCGAAGGCCGGGCCGCCAAGTTCGTCCAGCGGAAAATGGCCACAAAAACGGGTGGGCTATAGCCTTGGGGGGTGGGGCTGGCCAACTTCGTCCGCCGGACTCGGAATGGCGCGAGACTTTGCGAAGCGCCTCCGTATGCCAAAAATAGGCCATAGACACAGCCGCGCCCAAAAATACCCGCCCGAAGGCCGGGGCGCCAAGTTCGTCTTGCGGAAAAAGGCCACAAATACGGGTGGGCTATAGCCATGGGGGGTGGGGCTGGCCAACTTCGTCCGCCGGACTCGGAATGGCGCGAGACTTTGCGAGGCGCCTCCGTGTGCCAAAAATAGGCCGTGGGCACAGCCGCGCACAAAAATACCCGCCCGAAGGCCGGGGCGCCAAGTTCGTCCAGCGGAAAATGGCCACAAAAACGGGTGGGCTATAGCCTTGGGGGGTGGGGCTGGCGAACTTCGTCCGCCGGACTCGGAATGGCGCGAGACTTTTCGAGGTGCCTCCGTGTGCCAAAAATAGTCCGCGGGCACAGCCGCGCCCAAAAATACCCGCCCGAAGGCCGGGGCGCCAAGTTCGTCCAGCGGAAAAAGGCCACAAAAACGGGTGGGCTATAGCCTTAAGAGATGGGGCTGGCCAACTTCGTCCGCCGGACTCGGAATGGCGCGAGACTTTGTGAGGTGTCTCCGTGTGCTAAAAATAGGTCGCGGGCACAACCGCGCCCAAAAATACCCGCCCGAAGGCCGGGGCGCCAAGTTCGTCCAGCGGAAAAAGGCCACAAAAACGGGTGGGCTATAGCCTTGGGGGGGTGGGGCTGGCCAACTTCGTCCTCCAGACTCGGAATGGCGTGAGACTTTGCGAGGCGCCTCCGTGTGCTAAAAATAGGCCGCGGGCACAGCCGCGCCCAAAAATAGCCGTCCGAAAGCCGGGGCACCAAGTTCGTCCAGCGGAAAAAGGCCACAAAAACGGGTGGGCTATAGCCTTGGGGGGTGGGGCTGGCCAACTTCGTCCGCCGGACTCGGAATGGCGTGAGACTTTGCGAGGCGCCTCCGTGTGCTAAAAATAGGCCGCGGGCACAGCCGCGCCCAAAAATACCCGCCCGAAGCCCGGGGCGCCAAGTTCGTCCAGCGGAAAAAGGCCACAAAAACGGGTGGGCTATAGCCTTGGGGGGTGGGGCTGGCCAACTTCGTCCGCCGGACTCGGAATGGCGCGAGACTTTGCGAGGCGCCTCCGTGTGCCAAAAATAGTACGCGGGCACAGCCGCGCACAAAAATACCCGCCCGAAGGCCGGGGCGCCAAGTTCGTCCAGCGGAAAATGGCCCAAAAAACGGGTGGGCTATAGCCTTGGGGGGTGGGGCTGGCCGGCTTCGTCCCGCGGACTCGGAATGGCGTGAGACTTTGCGAGGCGTCTCCGTGTGCCAAAAATAGGCCGTGGGCACAGCCACGCCCAAAAATACCCGCCCGAAGCCCGGGGCGCCAAGTTCGTCCAGCGGAAAAAGGCCACAAAAACGGGTGGGCTATAGCCTTGGGGGGTGGGGCTGGCCCACTTCGTCCGCCGGACTCGGAATGGCGCGAGACTTTGCGAGGCGCCTCCGTGTGCCAAAAATAGGCCGCGGGCACAGCCGCGCACAAAAATACCCGCCCGAAGGCCGGGGCGCCAAGTTCGTCCAGCGGAAAATGGCCACAAAAACGGGTGGGCTATAGCCTTGGGGGGTGGGGCTGGCCCACTTCGTCCGCCGGTCTCGGAATAGTGCTAGACTTTGCGAGGTGCCTCCGTGTGCCAAAAATAGGCAGCGGGCACAGCCGCGACCAAGAATACACCCCCGAAGGCCGGGGCGCCAAGTTCGTCCAGCGGAAAATGGCCACAAAAACGGGTGGGCTATAGCCTTGGGGGGTGGGGCTGGCGAACTTCGTCCGCCGGACTCGGAATGGCGCGAGACTTTTCGAGGTGCCTCCGTGTGCCAAAAATAGGCCGCGGGCACAGCCGCGCCCAAAAATACCCGCCCGAAGGCCGGGGCGCCAAGTTCGTCCAGTGGAAAATGGCCACAAAAACGGGTGGGCTATAGCCTTGGGGGGTGGGCCTGGCCAACTTCGTTCTCCAGACTCGGAATGGCGGGAGACTTTGCAAGGCGCCTCCGTGTGCTAAAAATAGGCCGCGGGCTCAGCCGCGGCGAAAAATACCCGCCCGAAGGCCGGGGCGCCAAGTTCGTCCAGCGGAAAAAGGCAACAAAAACGGGTGGGCTATAGCCTTGGGGGGTGGGGCTGGCCAACTTCGTCCGCCGGACTCGGAATGGCGCGAGACTTTGCGAGGTGCCTCCGTGTGCTAAAAATAGGCCGCGGGCACAGCCACGCCCAAAAATACCCACCCGAAGGCCGGGGACCCAAGTTCGTCCAGCGGAAAAAGGCCCAAAAAACGGGTGGGCTATAGCCTTGGGGGGTGGGGCTGGCCAACTTCGTCCGCCGGACTCGGAATGGCGCGAGACTTTACGAGACGTCTCCGTGTGCCAAAAATAGGCCGCTGGCACAGCCGCGCCCAAAAATACCCTCCCGAAGGCCGGGGCGCCAAGTTCGTCCAGCGGAAAATGGCCACAAAAATGGGTGGGCTATAGCCTTGGGGGGTGGGGCTGGCCAACTTCGTCCGCCGGACTCGGAATGGTGCGAGACTTTGCGAAGTGCCTCCGTTTCCAAAAATAGGCCGCGGGCACAGCCGTGCCCAAAAATACCCGCCCAAAGGTCGGGGCGCCAAGTTCGTCCAGTGGAAAATGGCCACAAAAACGGGTGGGCTATAGCCTTGGGGGGTGGGGCTGGCCAACTTCGTCCTCCGGACTCGGAATGGCGCCAGACTTTGCGAGGCTCCTCCGTGTGCCAAAAATAGGCCGCGTGCACAGCCGCGTCCAAAAATACCCGCCCGAAGGCCGGGGCGCCAAGTTCGTCCAGCGGAAAAAGGCCACAAAAACGGGTGGGCTATAGCCTTGGGGGGTGGGGCTGGCCAACTTCGACCGCCGGACTCGGAATGGCGAGAGACTTTGCGAGGCGCCACCGTGTGCCAAAAATAGGCCGCGAGCACAAGAGCACCCAAAAATACCTGCCCGAAGGCCGGGGCGCCAAGTTCGTCCAGTGGAAAAAGGCCACAAAAACGGGTGGGCTATAGCCTTGGGGGTGGGGCTGGCCAAATTCGTCCGCCGGACTCGGAATGGCGCGAGACTTTTCGAGGTGCCTCCGTGTGCCAAAAATAGGCCGTGGGCACAGCCGCGCCCAAAAATACACGCCCGAAGGCTGGGGCGCCAAGTTTGTCCAGCGGAAAAAGGCCACAAAAACGGGTGGACTATAGCCTTGGGGGGTGGGGCTGGCCGACTTCGTCCGCCGGACTCGGAATGGCGCGATACTTTGCGAGGCACCTCCGTGTGCCAAAAATAGGCCGCGGGCACAGCCGCGCCCAAAAATACCCGCCCGAAAGCCGGGGCGCCAAGTTCGTCCAGCGGCAAAAGGCCACAAAAACGGGTGGGCTAAAGCCTTGGGGGGTGGGGCTGGCCAACTTCGTCCGCCGGACTCGGAATGGCGCGAGACTTTGCGAGGCACCTCCGTGTGCCAAAAATAGGCCGCGGGCACAGCTCCGTCAAAAAATACCCGCCCGAAGGCCAGGGCGCCAAGTTCGTCCAGCGGAAAATGGCCATAAAAACGGGTGGGCTATAGCCTTGGGGGGTGGGGCTGGCCGACTTCGTCTTCCGGAGTCGGAATGGCGCGAGACTTTGCGAGGCGCCTCCGTGTGCCAAAAATAGGCCGCGGGCACAGCCGCGCCCCAAAATACCCGCCCGAAGGCCGGGGCGCCAAGTTCGTCCAGCGGAAAATGGCCACAAAAACGGGTGGGCTACAGCCTTGGGGGGTGGGGCTGGCCAACTTTGTCCGCCGGACTCGGAATGGTGCGAGACTTTGCGAGGCGCCTCCGTGTGCCAAAAATAGGCTGCGGGCACAGCCGCGCCCAAAAATACAAGCCCCAAGGCAGGGGCGCCAAGTACGTCCAGCGGAAAATGGCCACAAAAACGGGTGGGCTATAGCCTTGGGGGGTGGGGCTGGCCAACTTCGTCCGCCGGACTCGGAATGGCGCCAGACTTTGCGAGGCACCTACGTGTGCCAAAAATAGGCCGCGGGCACAGCCGCACCCAAAAATACCGGCCCGAAGGCCGGGGCGCCAAGTTCGTCAAGCGGAAAATGGCCACAAAAACGGGTGGGCTATAGCCTTGGGGGGTGGGGCTGGCCCACTTCGTCCGCCGGACTCGGAATGGCGCGAGACTTTGCGAGGCGCCTCCGTATGCCAAAAAGGGCGGCACAGCCGCGCCCAATAATACCCGCCCGAAGGCCGGGGCGCCAAGTTCGTCCAGCGGAAAATGGCCACAAAAACGGTTGGGCTATAGCCTTGGGGGGTGGGGCTGGCCAACTTCGTCCGCCGGACTCGGAATGGCGCGAGACTTTGCGAGGCGCCTCCGTATGCCAAAAATAGGCCGCGTGCACAGCCGAGCCCAAAAATACCCGCCCAAAGGCCGGGGCGCCAAGTTCGTCCAGCGGAAAAAGGCCACAAAAACGGGTGGGCTATAGCCTTGGGGGGTGGGGCTGGCCAACTTTGTCCCCCTGACTCGGAATGGTACAAGACATTGTGAGGCACCTCCGTGTGCCAAAAATAGGCCGCGGGCACAGCCGCGCCAAAAATACCCGCGCGAACGCCGGGGCGCCAAGTTCGTCCAGCGGAAAATGGCCACAAAAACGGGTGGGCTATAGCCTTGGGGGGTGGGGCTGGCCAACTTCGTCCGCCGGACTCGGAATGGCGCGAGACTTTGCAAGGCGCCTCTGTGTGCTAGAAATAGGCCGCGGGCACAGCCGCGCCCAAAACTACCCGCCCGAAGGCCGGGGTGCCAAGTTCGTCCAACGGAAAAAGGCCACAAAAACGGGTGGGCTATAGCCTTGGGGGGTGGGGCTGGCCCACTTCGTCCGCCGGACTCGGAATGGCGCGAGACTTTGCAACGCACCTCCGTGTGCTAGAAATAGGCCGCGGGCACAGCCGCGCCCAAAAATACCCGCCCGAAGTCCGGGGCGCCATGTTCGTCCAGCGGAAAATGGCCACAAAAACGGGTGAGCTATAGCCTTGGGGGGTGGGGCTGGCCCACTTCGTCCGCCGGACTCGGAATGGCGCGAGACTTTGCGAGGCGCCTCTGTGTGCCAAAAATAGGCCGCGGGCACAGCCACGCCCAAAAATACCCGTCCGAAGGCCGGGGCGCCAAGTTCGTCCAGCGGAAAAAGGCCACAATAACGGGTGGGCTATAGCCTTGGGGGGTGGGGCTGGCCAACTTCGTCCGACGGACTCGGAATGGCGCGAGAGTTTGCGAGGCACCTCCGTGTGCCAAAAATAGGCCGCGGGCACAGCCGCGCCCAAAAATACCCACCCGAAGGCCGGGGCGCCAAGTTCGTCCAGCGGAAAATGGGCACAAAAACTCGTGGGCTATAGCCTAGGGGGGTGGGGCTGGCCAACTTCGTCCGCCGGACTCGGAATGGCGCGAGACATTGCGAGGCGCCTCCGTGTACCAAAAATAGGCCGCGGGCACAGCCGCGCCCAAAAATACCCGGCCTAAGGCCGGGGCGCCAAGTTCGTCCAGCGGAAAAAGGCCACAAAAACGGGTGGGCTATAGCCTTGGGGGGTGGGGCTGGCCCACTTCGTCCGCCGGACTCGGAATGGCGCGAGACTTTGCAAAGCACCTCCGTGTGCTAGAAATAGGCCGCGGGCACAGCCGCGCCCAAAAATACCCGCCCGAAGTCCGGGGCGCCATGTTCGTCCAGCGGAAAATGGCCACAAAAACGGGTGAGCTATAGCCTTGGGGGGTGGGGCTGGCCCACTTCGTCCGCCGGACTCGGAATGGCGCGAGACTTTGCGAGGCGCCTCCGTGTGCCAAAAATAGGCCACGGGCACAGCCGGGCCCAAAAAATACCCGCCCGAAGGCCGGGGCGCCAAGTTCGTCCAGCGGAAAATGGGCACAAAAACTCGTGGGCTATAGCCTAGGGGGGTGGGGCGGGCCAACTTTGTCCGCCGGACTCGGAATGGCGCGAGACATTGCGAGGCGCCTCCGTGTACCAAAAATAGGCCGCGGGCACAGCCGCGCCCAAAAATACCCGGCCTAAGGCCGGGGCGCCAAGTTCGTCCAGCGGAAAAAGGCCACAAAAACGGGTGGGCTATAGCCTTGGGGGGTGGGGCTGGCCCACTTCGTCCGCCGGTCTCGGAATAGCGCGAGACTTTGCGGGGCGCCTCCGTGTGCCAAAAATAGGCCGCGGACACAGCCGCGCCCCAAAATACCCGCCCGAAGGCCGGGGCGCCAAGTTCGTCCAGCGGAAAATGGCCACAAAAACGGGTGGGCTATAGTCTTGGGGGGTGGGGCTGGCCAACGTCGTCCGCCGGACTCGGAATGGCGCGAGACGTTGCGAGGCGCCTCCGTGTGCCAAAAATAGGCCGCGGTCACAGCCGCGTCCAAAAAATACCCGCCCGAAGGCCGGGGCGCCAAGTTCGTCAAGCGGAAAATGGCCACAAAAACGGGTGGGCTATAGCCTTGGGGGGTGGGGCTGGCCCACTTCGTCCGCCGGACTCGGAATGGCGCGAGACTTTGCGAGGCGCCTCCGTGTGCCAAAAACAGGCCACGGGCACAGCCGCGCCCAAAAAATACCCGCCCGAAGGCCGGGGCGCCAAGTTCGTCAAGCGGAAAATGGCCACAAAAACGGGTGGGCTATAGCCTTGGGGGGTGGGGCTGGCCCACTTCGTCCGCCGGACTCGGAATGGCGCGAGATTTTGCGAGGCACCTCCGTGTGCGAAAAATAGGCCGCGGGCACAGCCGCGCCCAAAATACCCGGCCTAAGGCCGGGCGCCAAGTTCGTCCCAGCGGAAAATGGCCACAAAAACGAGTGGGCTATAGCCTTGGGGGTGGGGCTGTCCCACCGTCCGCCCGACTCGGAATGGCTCGAGACTTTACTAGGCACCTCCGCGTGCCAAAAACAGGCCGCGGGAGCAGCCGCGACAAAAAATACCCGCCCGAAGGCCGGGGCGCCAAGTTCGTGCAGCGGCAAAAGGCCACAAAAACGGGTGGGCTATAGCCTTGGGGGGTGGGGCTGGCCAACTTCGTCCGCCGGACTCGGAATGGTGCGAGACTTTGCGAGCGGCCTCCGTGTGCCAAAAATAGGCCCCGGCCACAGCCGTGTCCAAAAATAACCGCCCGAAGGCCCGGGCGCCAAGTTCGTCCAGCGGAAAAAGGCCACAAAAACGGGTGGGATATAGCCTTGGGGGGTGGGGCTGGCCAGCTTCGTCCGCCGGACTCGGAATGGCGCGAGACTTTACGAGCAGCCTCCGTGTGCCAAAAATAGGCCCCGGGCACAGCCGCTCCCAAAAATAACCGCCCGAAGGCCGGGGCGACAAGTTCGTCCAACGGAAAAAGGCCAGAAAAACGGGGTGGCTATAGCCTTCGGGGGTGGGGCTGGTCAACTTCTTCCGCCGGACTCGGAATGGCACGAGACTTTGCGAGCGGCCTCCATGTGCCAAAAATAGGCCCTGGGCACAGCCGCGCCCAAAAATAACCGCCCGAAGGCCGGGGCGCCAAGTTCGTCCAGCGGAAAAAGGCCACAAAAACGGGTGGGATATAGCCTTGGGGGGGGGGCTGGCCAGCAAATCCGCCGGACTCGGAATGGCTCGAGACTTTTCGAGCGGCCTCCGTGTGCCAAAAATAGGCCCCGGGCACAGCCGCACCCAAAAATAACCGCCCGAAGGCCGGGGCGCCAAGTTCGTCCAGCGGAAAAAGGCCACAAAAACGGGTGGGCTATAGTCTTAGGGGTGGGGCTGGCCAACTTCGTCCGCCGGACTCGGAATGGCGCGAGACTTTGCGAGCGGCCTCCGTGTGCCAAAAATAGGCCCCGGCCACAGCCGCGCCCAAAAATAACCGCCCGAAGGCCGGGGCGCCAAGTTCGTCCAGCGGAAAAAGGCCACAAAAACGGGTGTCCTATTGTCTTAGGGGTGGGGCTGGCCCTCTTCGTCCGCTGGACTCGGAATGGCGCGAGACTTTGCGAGCGGCCTCCGTGTGCCAAAAATAGGCCCCGGGCACAGCCGCGCCCAAAAATAACCGCCCGAAGGAGGGGCGCCAAGTTTGTCCAGCGGAAAAAGGCCACAAAAACGGGTGGGCTATAGCCTTGGGAGGGTGGGGCTGGCCCACTTCGTCCGCCGGACTCGGAATGGCGCGAGACTTCGCGAGCGGCCTCCGTGTACCAAAAATAGGTCCCGGGCACAGCCGCACCCAAAAATAACCGCCCGAAGGCCCGGGCGCCAAGTTCGTCCAGCGGAAAAAGGCCACAAAAACGGGTGGGTTATCGCCTTGGGGGGTGGGGCTGGCCAACTTCGTCCGCCAGACTCGGAATGGCGCGAGACTTTGCGAGCGGCCTCCGTGTGCCAAAAATAGGCCCCGGGCACAGCCGCGCACAAAATTAACCGCCCGAAGGCCGGGGCGCCAATTTCGTCCAGCGGAAAAAGGCCACAAAAACGGGTGGGCTATAGCCTTGGGGGGTGGGGCTGGCCCACTTCGTCCGCCGGACTCGGAATGGCGAGAGACTTTGCGAGCGGCCTCCGTGTGCCAAAAATAGGCCCCGGGCACAGCCGCGCCCAAAAATAACCGCCCGAAGGCCGGGGCGCCATGTTCGTCCAGCGGAAAAAGGCCACAAAAACGGGTGGGCTATAGTCTTAGGGGTGGGGCTGGCCAACTTCGTCCGCCGGACTCGGAATGGCGCGAGACTTTGTAAGCGGCCTCCGTGTGCCAAAAATAGGCCCCGGGCACAGCCGCGCCCAAAAATAACCGCCCGAAGGCGGGGCGCCAAGTTTGTCCAGCGGAAAAAGGCCACAAAAACGGGTGGGCTATAGCCTTGGGAGGGTGGGGCTGGCCCACTTCGTCCGCCGGACTCGGAATGGCGCGAGACTTCGCGAGCGGCCTCCGTGTACCAAAAATAGGTCCGGGGCACAGCCGCACCCAAAAATAACCGCCCGAAGGCCGGGGCGCCAAGTTCGTCCAGCGGAAAAAGGCCACAAAAACGGGTGGGATATAGCCTTGGGGGGTGGGGCTGGCCAGCTTCGTCCGCCGGACTCGGAATGGCGCGAGACTTTACGAGCGGCCTCCGTGTGCCAAAAATAGGCCCCGGGCACAGACGCGCACAAAATTAACCGCCCGAAAGCCGGGGCGCCAAGTTCGTCCAGCGGAAAAAGGCCACAAAAACGGGTGGGCTATAGCCTTGGGGGGTGGGGCTGGCCAGCTTCGTCCGCCGGACTCGGAATGGCGCGAGACTTTGCGAGCGGCCTCTGTGTGCCAAAAATAGGCCCCGGGCACAGCCGCTCCCAAAAATAACCGCCCGAAGGCCGGGGCGACAAGTTCGTCCAACGGAAAAAGGCCATAAAAACGGGGTGGCTATAGCCTTCGGGGGTGGGGCTGGTCAACTTCGTCCGCCGGACTCGGAATGGCACGAGACTTTGCGAGCGGCCTCCGTGTGCCAAAAATAGGCCCTGGACACAGCCGCGCCCAAAAATAACCGCCCGAAGGCCGGGGCGCCAAGTTCGTCCAGCGGAAAAAGGCCACAAAAACGGGTGGGATATAGCCTTGGGGGGTGGGGCTGGCCAGCTTCGTCCGCCGGACTCGGAATGGCGCGAGACTTTACGAGCGGCCTTCGTGTGCCAAAAATAGGCCCCGGGCACAGCCGCGCCCAAAAATAACCGCCCGAAGGCCGGGGCGCCAAGTTCGTCCAGCGGAAAAAGGCCACAAAAACGGGTGGGCTATAGTCTTAGGGGTGGGGCAGGCCAACTTCGTCCGCCGGACTCGGAATGGCGCGAGACTTTGCGAGCAGCCTCCGTGTGCCAAAAATAGGCCCCGGCCACAGCCGCGCCCAAAAATAACCGCCCGAAGGAGGGGCGCCAAGTTTGTCCAGCGGAAAAAGGCCACAAAAACGGGTGGGCTATAGCCTTGGGAGGGTGGGGCTGGCCAACTTCGTCCGCCGGACTCGGAATGGCGCGAGACTTTTCGAGCGGACTCCGTGTGCCAAAAATAGGCCCCGGCCTCAGCCGCGCCCAAAAATAACCGCCCGAAGGCCGCGGCGCAAAGTTCCTCCAGCGGAAAAATGCCACAAAAACGGGTGGGCTATAGCCTTGGGGGGTGGGGCTGGCCTACTTCGTCCGCCGGACTCGGAATGGCGCGAGACTTTGCGAGGCGCCTCCGTGTGCCAAAAATAGGCCGCGGCCACAGCCGCGCCCAAAAATACCCGCCCGAAGGCCGGGGCGCCAACTTCGTCCAGCGGAAAAAGGCCACAAAAACGGGTGGGCTATAGCCTTGGGGGGTGGGGCAGGCCAACTTCGTCCGCCGGACTCGGAATGGCGCGAGACTTTGCGAGCGGCCTCCGTGTGCCAAAAGTAGGCCCCGGGGGCAGCCGCTCCCAAAAATGACCGCCTGAAGGCCAGGGCGACAAGTTCGTCCAACGGAAAAAGTCCAAAAAAACGGGTGGGCTATAGCCTTGGGGGGTGGGGCTGGCCAACTTCGTCCGCCGGACTCGGAATGGCGCGAGACGTTGCGAGTGGCCTCCGTGTGCCAAAAATAGGCCCCGGGCATAGCCGCGCCCAAAAATAACCGCCCGAAGGCCGGGGCGCCAAGTTCGTCCAGCGGAAAAAGGCCACAAAAACGGTTGGGCTATAGCCTTGGGGGGTGGGGCTGGCCAACTTCGTCCGCCGGACTCGGAATGGGGCGAGACTTTGCGAGCGGCCTCCGCGTGCCAAAAATAGGCCGCGGCACAGCCGCGCCCAAAAATACCCGCCCGAAGGCCGGGGCGCCAAGTTCGTCCAGCGGAAATAGGCCACAAAAACGGGTGGGCTATAGCCTTGGGGGGTGGGGCTGGCCAACTTCGTCCGCCGTACTCGGAATGGCGCGAGACTTTGCGAGGCTCCTCCGTGTGCCAAAAATAGGCTGCGGGCACAGCCGCGCCCAAAAATACCTACCCGAAGGCCGCGGCGCCAAGTTCGTCTAGCGGAAAAATGCCACAAAAACGGGTGGGCGATAGCCTTGGGGGGTGGGGCTGGCCAACTTCGTCCGCCGGACTCGGAATGGCGCCAGACTTTGTGAGCGGCCTCCGTGTGCCAAAAGTAGGCCCCGGGCACAGCCGCGCCCAAAATTAACCGCCCGAAGGCCGGGGCGCCAAGTTCGTCCAGCGGAAAAAGCCCACAAAAACGGGTGGGCTACACCCCAGTGGGCTGGGGCTGGCCAACTTCGTCCGCCGGACTCGGAATGGCGCGAGACTTTGCGAGCGGCCTCCGTGTGCCAAAAATATGCCGCGGACACAGCCGTACCCAAAAATAACCCCCCGAAGGTCGGCGCGCCCAAACCCCCCAGCGGAAAAATGGCCAAAAAACGGGTGGGCTATAGCCTTGGGGGGAGGGGCTGGCCAGCTTCGTCTGCTGGACTCGGAATGGGGTGAGACTTTGCGAGCGGCCTCCGCGTGCCAAAACTAGGCCACGGGCGCAGCCGCGTCCAAAAATAACCCCCCGAAGGTCGGCGCGCCCAAACCCCCCAGCGGAAAAATGGCCAAAAAACGGGTGGGCTATAGCCTTGGGGGGAGGGGCTGGCCAACTTCGTCCGCTGGACTCAGAATGGGGCAAGACTTTGCGAGCGGCCCCCGCGTGCCAAAAATAGGCCGTGGACACAGCCGTGCCCAAAAATAACCCCCCGAAGGCCAGGCGCCAAGTTCGTCCAGCGGAAAAATGGCCAAAAAACGGGTGGGCTATAGCCTTGGGGGGAGGGGCTTGCCAACTTCGTCCGCCGGACTCGGAATGGGGCGAGACTTTGCGAGTGGCCTCCGTGTTCCCGAAATAGGATGCGGGCACAGCCGCGCCCAAAAATAACCACCCGAAGGCCGGGGCGCCAAGTTCGTCCAGCGGAAAAATGGCCAAAAAACGGGTGGGCTATAGCCTTGGGAGGAGGGGCTGGCCAACTTCGTCCGCCGGACTCAGAATGGGGCGAGACATTGCGAGCGGCCTCCGCGGGCACAGCCGCGCCCAAAAATAACCCGCCGAAGGTCGGCGCGCCCAAACCCCCCAGCGGAAAAATGGCCAAAAAACGGGTGGGCTAGAGCCTTGGGGGTAGGGACTGGCCAACTTCGTCCGCCGGACTCGGATTGGGGCGAGACTTTACGAGCGGCCTCCGCGGGCACAGCTGCGCCCAAAAATAACCCCCCGAAGGTCAGCGCACCCAAACCCCCCAGCGGAAAAATGGCCAAAAAACGGGTGGGCTATAGCCTTGGGGGGAGGCGCTGGCCAACTTCGTCCGCCGGACTCGGAATGGGCCGAGACTTTGCGAGCGGCCTCCGCATGCCAAAAATAGGCAGCGGGCACAACCTCTCCAAAAATAACCGCCCGAAGGCCGGGGCGCCAAGTTCGTCCAGCGGAAAAATGGCCAAAAAACGGGTGGGCTATAGCCTTGGGGGGAGGGGCCGGCCAACTTCGTCCGCCGGACTCGGAATGGGGCGAGACTTTGCGAGCGGCCTCCGCGTCCCAAAAATAGGCCGTGGCCACAGCCGCACCCAAAAATAACCGCCCAAAGGCCGGGGCGCCAAGTTCGTCCAGCGGAAAAATGGCCAAAAAACGGGTGGGCTATAGCCTTGGGAGGAGGGGCTGGCCAACTTCGTCCGCCGGACTCAGAATGGGGCGAGACATTGCGAGCGGCCTCCACGGGCACAGCCGCACCCAAAAATAACCCGCCGAAGGTCGGCGCGCCCAAACCCCCCAGCGGAAAAATGGCCAAAAAACGGGTGGGCTAGAGCCTTGGGGGTAGGGACTGGCCAACTTCGTCCGCCGGACTCGGATTGGGGCAAGACTTTACGAGCGGCCTCCGCGGGCACAGCTGCACCCAAAAATAACCCCCCGAAGGTCGGCGCACCCAAACCCCCCAGCGGAAAAATGGCCAAAAAACGGGTGGGCTATAGCCTTGGGGGGAGGGGCCGGCCAACTTCGTCCGCCGGACTCGGAATGGGGCGAGACTTTGCGAGCGGCCTCCGCGTCCCAAAAATAGGCCGTGGCCACAGCCGCGCCCAAAAATAACCGCCCAAAGGCCGGGGAGCCAAGTTCGTCCAGCGGAAAAATGGCCAAAAAATGGGTGGGCTATAGCCTTGGGGGGAGGGGCTGGCCAACTTCGTCCGCCGGACTCGGAATGGGGCGAAACTTTGTGAGCGGCCTCCGCGTGCCAAAACTAGGCCGCGGGCACAGCCGCGCCCAAAAATAATCCCCCGAAGGTCGGCGCGCCCAAACCCCCCAGCGGAAAAATGGCCAAAAAACGGGTGGGCTATAGCCTTGGGGGCAGTGGCTGGCCCACTTCGTCCGCCGGACGCGGAATGGGGCGACACTGTGCTAGCGGCCTCCGCGTGCCAAAACTAGGCCGCGGGCACAGCCGCCCACAAAAATAACCGCCCGAAGGCCGGGGCGCCAGGTTCGTCCAGCGGAAAAATGGCCAAAAAACGGGTGGGCTATAGCCTTGGGGGCAGGGGCTGGCCAACTGCGTCCGCCGGACTCGGAATTGGGCGATACTCTGCGTGCGGCCTCCCCGTACCAAACTTAGTCCGCGGGCACAGCCGCGCCCAAAAATAACCACCCGAAGGCCGGGCGCCAAGTTCGTCCCAGTGGAAAATGGCCAAAAACGGGTGGGCTATAGCCTTGGGGGAGGGCTGGCCAACTTTGTCCGCCGGACTCGGAATGGGGCGAGACTTTGCGAGCGGCCTCCGCATGCCAAAAATAGGCCACGGGCACAGCCGCGCCAAAAAAGACCCGCCCGAAGGCGGGGGCGCCAAGGTCTACCAGCGTAGAAATGGCCAAAAACGCGGGTGGGCTAGAGCCTTGGGGAGGGGCTGGCCAACTTCGTCCGCCGGTCTCGGAATGGGGCAAGACTTTGTGAGCGGCCTCCGCGTACAAAAAAATACGCCACGGGCACAGCCGCGCCAAAAAATAACCCCCCGAAGGTCGGGCCGCCAAGTTTGTCCAGCAGAATAATGTCCAAAAGACGGGTGGGCTATAGCCTTGGGGGGAGGGGCTGGCCAACTACGTCCGCGGACTCGAGAATGGGGCCAGACTTTGCGAGCGGCCCCCGCGTGCCAAAAATAGCCCGCGGACACACCCGCGCCCAAAAATAACTGCCCGAAGGCCGGGGCGCCAAGCTCGTCCAGCGGAAAAATGGCCAAACCACGGACGGGCTATAGCCTTGGGGGGAGGGGCTGGCCAACTTCGTCCACCGGACTTGGAATGGGGCGAGACTTTGCGAGCGGCCTCCGTGTGCCCAAAATAGGGCCGCGAGCAAAGCCGCGCCAAAAATAACCACCCGAAGGCCAGGGCGCCAAGTTCGTCCAGCGGAAAAATGGCCAAAAACGGGTGGGATATAGCCTTGGGAGGAGGGCTGGCCAACTTCGTCCGCCCGGACTCGGAATGGGGCGAGACTTTGCGAGCAGCCTCCGCGTCCCAAAAATAGGCATGGCCACAGCCGCGCCAAAAATAACCGCCCAAAGGCCGGGCGCCAAGTTCGTCCAGCGGAAAAATGGCCAAAAATGGGTGGGCTATAGCCTTGGGGGAGGGCTAGCCAACCGTCCGCCGGACTCGGAATGGGGCGAAACTTTGTGAGCGGCCTCCGCGTGCCAAAACTAGGCCGCGGGCAAAGCCGCGCCCAAAAATAATCCCCCGAAGGTCGGCGCGCCCAAACCCCCCAGCGGAAAAATGGCCAAAAAACGGGTGGGCTATAGCCTTGGGGGCAGTGGCTGGCCCACTTCGTCCGCCGGACTCGGAATGGGGCGAAACTTTGCGAGCGGCCTCCACGTACCAAAAATAGGCCGCGGGCACAGCCGCACACAAAAATAACCGCCCGAAGGCCGGGGCGCCAGGTTCGTCCAGCGGAAAAATGGCCAAAAAACGGGTGGGCTATAGCCTTGGGGGGAGGGGCTGGCCAACTTCGTCCGCCGGACTCGGAATGGGGCGATACTTTGCGAGCGGCCTCCGCGTACCAAAATTAGGCCGCGGGCACAGCCGCGCCATAAAATAACCACCCGAAGGCCGGGCGCCAAGTTCGTCCCAGTGGAAAATGGCCAAAAGCGGGTGGGCTATAGCCTTGGGGAGGGGCTGGCCAACCGTCCCCGGACTCGGAATGGGCGAGACTTTGCGAGCGGCCTCCGCATGCCAAAAATAGGCCACAGGCACAGCCGCGCATAAAATAACCGCCCGAAGGCCGGGGCGCCAAGTTCGTCCAGCGTAAAAATGGCCAAAAAACGGGTGGGCTAGAGCCTTGGGGGGAGGGGCTGGCCAACTTCGTCCGCCGGACTCGGAATGGGGCAAGACTTTGAGAGCGGCCACCGCGTACCAAAAAATAAGCCACGGGCACAGCCCCGCCAAAAAAATAACCCCGAAGGTCGGGCCGCCAAGTTTGTCCAGCAGAATAATGTCCAAAAGACGGGTGGGCTATAGCCTTGGGGTGAGGGGCTGGCCAACTACGTCCGCCGGACTCAGAATGGGGCAAGACTTTGCGAGCGGCCCCCGCGTGCCAAAAATAGGCCGCGGACACAGCCGCGCCCAAAAATAACTGCCCGAAGGCCGGGGCGCCAAGTTCGTCCAGCGGAAAAATGGCCAAAAAATGGATGGGCTATAGCCTTGGGGGGAGGGGCTGGCCAACTTCGTCCACCGGACTTGGAATGGGGCGAGACTTTGCGAGCGGCCTCCGTGTGCCAAAAATAGGACGCGGTCAAAGCCGCGCCCTAAAATAACCCCCCGAAGGCCTGGGCGCCAAGTTCGTCCAGCGGAAAAATGGCCAAAAAACGGGTGGGATATAGCCTTGGGAGGAGGGGCTGGCCAACTTCGTCCGCCGGACTCGGAATGGGGCGAGACTTTGCGAGCAGCCTCCGCGTCCCAAAAATAGGCCGTGGCCACAGCCGCGCCCAAAAATAACCGCCCAAAGGCCGGGGCGCCAAGTTCGTCCCAGCGGAAAAATGGCCAAAAATGGGTGGGCTATAGCCTTGGGGGAGGGGCTGGCCAACCGTCCGCGGACTCGGAATGGGGCGAAACTTTGTGGCGGCCTCCGCGTGCCAAAACTAGGCGCGGGCACAGCCGCGCCCAAAAATAATCCCGAGGTCGGCACGCCCAAACCCCCAGCGGAAAAATGGCCAAAAAACGGGTGGGCTATAGCCTTGGGGGCAGTGGATGTCCCACTACGTCCGCCGGACTCGGAATGGGGCGAAACTTTGCGAGCGGCCTCCACGTGCCAAAAATAGGCCGCGGGCACAGCCGCACACAAAAATAACCGCCCGAAGGCCGGGGCGCCAGGTTCGTCCAGCGGAAAAATGGCCAAAAAACGGGTGGGCTATAGCCTTGGGGGGAGGGGCTGGCCAACTTCGTCCGCCGGACTCGGAATGGGGCGATACTTTGCGAGCGGCCTCCGCGTACCAAAATTAGGCCGCGGGCACAGCCGCGCCCAAAAATAACCACCCGAAGGCCGGGGCGCCAAGTTCGTCCAGTGGAAAATGGCCAAAAAACGGGTGGGCTATAGCCTTGGGGGGAGGGGCTGGCCAACTTCGTCCCCCGGACTCGGAATGGGGCGAGACTTTGCGAGCGGCCTCCGCATGCCAAAAATAGGCCACGGGCACAGCCGCGCCATAAAATAACCGCCCGAAGGCCGGGGCGCCAAGTTCGTCCAGCGTAAAAATGGCCAAAAAACGGGTGGGCTAGAGCCTTGGGGGGAGGGGCTGGCCAACTTCGTCCGCCGGACTCGGAATGGGGCAAGACTTTGTGAGCGGCCTCCGCGTACAAAAAAATAAGCCACGGGCACAGCCGCGCCAAAAAAATAACCCCCCGAAGGTCGGGCCGCCAAGTTTGTCCAGCAGAATAATGTCCAAAAGACGGGTGGGCTATAGCCTTGGGGTGAGGGGCTGGCCAACTACGTCCGCCGGACTTAGAATGGGGTAAGACTTTGCGAGCGGCCCCCGCGTGCCAAAAATAGGCCGCGGACACAGCCGCGCCCAAAAATAACTGCCCGAAGGCCGGGGCGCCAAGTTCGTCCAGCGGAAAAATGGCCAAAAAATGGATGGGCTATAGCCTTGGGGGGAGGGGCTGGCCAACTTCGTCCACCGGACTTGGAATGGGGCGAGACTTTGCGAGCGGCCTCCGTGTGCCCAAAATAGGACGCGGGCAAAGCCGCGCCCGAAAATAACCACCCGAAGGCCAGGGCGCCAAGTTCGTCCAGCGGAAAAATGGCCAAAAAACGGGTGGGATATAGCCTTGGGAGGAGGGGCTGGCCAACTTCGTCCGCCGGACTCGGAATGGGGCGAGACTTTGCGAGCAGCCACCGCGTCCCAAAAATAGGCCGTGGCCACAGCCGCGCCCAAAAATAACCGCCCAAAGGCCGGGGCGCCAAGTTCGTCCAGCGGAAAAATGGCGAAAAAATGGGTGGGCTATAGCCTTGGGGGGAGGGGCTGGCCAACTTCGTCCGCGGACTCGGAATGGGGCGACACTTTGCGAGCGGCCTCCGCGTGCCAACACTAGGCCGCGGCCACAGCCGCGCCCAAAAATAATCCCCCCAAGGCCGGCGCGCCCAAACCCCCCAGCGGAAAAATGGCCAAACAACGGGTGGGCTATAGCCTTGGGGGCAGTGGCTGGCCCACTTCGTCCGCCGGACTCGGAATGGGGCGAAACTTTGCGGCGGCCTCCACGTGCCAAAAATAGGCCGGGCACAGCCGCACACAAAAATAACCACCCGAAGGCCGGGCGCCAGGTTCGTCCAGCGGAAAAATGGCCAAAAACGGGTGGGAAATAGCGTTGGGGGAGGGCTGGCCAACCGTCCGCCCGGGACTCGGAATGGGGCGATACTTTGCGGCGGCCTCCGCGTACCAAAATTAGGCCGCGGGCACAGCAGCGCCCAAAAATAACCACCCGAAGGCCGGGGCGCCAAGTTCGTCCAGTGGAAAATGGCCAAAAAACGGGTGGGCTATAGCCTTGGGGGGAGGGGCTGGCCAACTTTGTCCGCCGGACTCGGAATGGGGCGAGACTTTGCGAGCGGCCTCCGCATGCCAAAAATAGGCCACGGGCACAGCCGCGCCATAAAATAACCGCCCGAAGGCCGGGGCGCCAAGTTCGTCCAGCGTAGAAATGGCCAAAAAACGGGTGGGCTAGAGCCTTGGGGGGAGGGGCTGGCCAACTTCGTCCGCCGGACTCGGAATGGGGCAAGACTTTGTGAGCGGCCTCCGCGTACAAAAAAATAAGCCACGGGCACAGCCGCGCCAAAAAAATAACCCCCCGAAGGTCGGGCCGCCAAGTTTGTCCAGCAGAATAATGTCCAAAAGACGGGTGGGCTATAGCCTTGGGGTGAGGGGCTGGCCAACTACGTCCGCCGGACTCAGAATGGGGCAAGACTTTGCGAGCGGCCCCCGCGTGCCAAAAATAGGCCGCGGACACAGCCGCGCCCAAAAATAACTGCCCGAAGGCCGGGGCGCCAAGTTCGTCCAGCGGAAAAATGGCCAAAAAATGGATGGGCTATAGCCTTGGGGGGAGGGGCTGGCCAACTTCGTCCACCGGACTTGGAATGGGGCGAGACTTTGCGAGCGGCCTCCGTGTGCCCAAAATAGGACGCGGGCAAAGCCGCGCCCGAAAATAACCACCCGAAGGCCAGGGCGCCAAGTTCGTCCAGCGGAAAAATGGCCAAAAAACGGGTGGGATATAGCCTTGGGAGGAGGGGCTGGCCAACTTCGTCCGCCGGACTCGGAATGGGGCGAGACTTTGCGAGCAGCCTCCGCGTCCCAAAAATAGGCCGTGGCCACAGCCGCGCCCAAAAATAACCGCCCAAAGGCCGGGGCGCCAAGTTCGTCCAGCGGAAAAATGGCCAAAAAATGGGTGGGCTATAGCCTTGGGGGGAGGGGCTGGCCAACTTCGTCCGCCGGACTCGGAATGGGGCGAAACTTTGTGAGCGGCCTCCGCGTGCCAAAACTAGGCCGCGGGCACAGCCGCGCCCAAAAATAATCCCCCGAAGGTCGGCGCGCCCAAACCCCCCAGCGGAAAAATGGCCAAAAAACGGGTGGGCTATAGCCTTGGGGGCAGTGGCTGGCCCACTTCGTCCGCCGGACTCGGAATGGGGCGAAACTTTGCGAGCGGCCTCCACGTGCCAAAAATAGGCCGCGGGCACAGCCGCACACAAAAATAACCGCCCGAAGGCCGGGGCGCCAGGTTCGTCCAGCGGAAAAATGGCCAAAAAACGGGTGGGCTATAGCCTTGGGGGGAGGGGCTGGCCAACTTCGTCCGCCGGACTCGGAATGGGGCGATACTTTGCGAGCGGCCTCCGCGTACCAAAATTAGGCCGCGGGCACAGCCGCGCCCAAAAATAACCACCCGAAGGCCGGGGCGCCAAGTTCGTCCAGTGGAAAATGGCCAAAAAACGGGTGGGCTATAGCCTTGCGGAGGGGGCTGGCCCACTTCGTCCGCCGGACTCGGAATGGGGCGAGACTTTGCGAGCGGCCTCCGCATGCCAAAAATAGGCCACGGGCACAGCCGCGCCATAAAATAACCGCCCGAAGGCCGGGGCGCCAAGTTCGTCCAGCGTAAAAATGGCCAAAAAACGGGTGGGCTAGAGCCTTGGGGGGAGGGGCTGGCCAACTTCGTCCGCCGGACTCGGAATGGGGCAAGACTTTGTGAGCGGCCTCCGCGTCCAAAAAAATATTAGCCACGGGCACAGCCGCGCCAAAAAAATAACCCCCCGAAGGTCGGGCCGCCAAGTTTGTCCAGCAGAATAATGTCCAAAAGACGGGTGGGCTATAGCCTTGGGGTGAGGGGCTGGCCAACTACGTCCGCCGGACTCAGAATGGGGCAAGACTTTGCGAGCGGCCCCCGCGTGCCAAAAATAGGCCGCGGACACAGCCGCGCCCAAAAATAACTGCCCGAAGGCCGGGGCGCCCAGTACCTCCTGCGGAAAAATTGCCAAAAAACGGGTGGGTTATAGCCTGGGGGGGAGGGGCTGGCCAACCGTCCACCGGACTTGGAATGGGGCGAGACTTTGCGGCGGCCTCCGTGTGCCCAAAATAGGGCGCGGCAAAGCCGCGCCAAAAAAATAACCCCCCCAAGGCCTGGGCGCCAAGTTCGTCCAGCCGAAAAATGGCCAAAACACGGGTGGGATATAGCCTTGGGAGGAGGGGCTGGCCAACCGTCCGCCGGACTCGGAATGCGGCGAGACTTTGCGAGCAGCCTCCGCGTCCCAAAAATAGGCCGTGGCCACAGCCGCGCAAAAATAACCGCCCAAAGGCCGGGCGCCAAGTTCGTCCAGCGGAAAAATGGCCAAAAATGGGTGGGCTATAGCCTTGGGGGAGGGGCTGGCCAACCGTCCGCCTCGGACTCGGAATGGGGCGAAACTTTGTGAGCGGCCTCCGCGTGCCAAAACTAGGCCGCGGGCACAGCCGCTCCAAAAATTATCCCAAGGTCGGCACGCCCAAACCCCAGCGGAAAACTGGCCAAAAAACCGGTGGGCTATAGCCTTGGGGGCAGCCGCTGGCCCTCCCGGTCCGCCGGACTCGGAATGGGGCGAAACTTTGCGAGCGGCCTCCACGTGCCAAAAATAGTCCGCGGGCACAGCCGCACACAAAAATAACCGCCCGAAGGCCGGGGCGCCAGGTTCGTAAAGCGGAAAAATTGCCAAAAAAAGGTTGGGCTATAGCCTTGGGGAGGGCTGGCCAACCGTCCGCAGGACTCGGAATGGGGCGATACTTTGCGAGCGGCCTCCGCGTACCAAAATTAGGCCGCGGGCACAGCCGCGCCCAAAAATAACCACCCGAAGGCCGGGGCGCCAAGTTCGTCCAGAGTAAAATGGCCAAAAAACGGGTGGGCTATAGCCTAGGGGGGAGGGGCTGGCCAACTTAGACCGCCGGACTCGGAATGGGGCGAGACTTTGCGAGCGGCCTCCGTATGCCAAAAATAGGCCACGGGCACAGCCGCGCCATAAAATAACCGCCCGAAGGCCGGGGCGCCAAGTTCGTCCAGCGTAAAAATGGCCAAAAAACGGGTGGGCTAGAGCCTTGGGGGGAGGGGCTGGCCAACTTCGTCCGCCGGACTCGGAATGGGGAAAGACTTTGTGGCGGCCTCCGCGTACAAAAAAAAATAAGCCACGGGCACAGCCGCGCCAAAAAAAACCCCCGAAGGTCGGGCCGCCAAGTTTGTCCAGCAGAATAATGTCCAAAAGACGGGTGGGCTATAGCCTTGGGGTGAGGGGCTGGCCAACTACGTCCGCCGGACTTAGAATGGGGTAAGACTTTGCGAGCGGCCCCCGCGTGCCAAAAATAGGCCGCGGACACAGCCGCGCCCAAAAATAACTGCCCGAAGGCCGGGGCGCCAAGTTCGTCCAGCGGAAAAATGGCCAAAAAATGGATGGGCTATAGCCTTGGGGGGAGGGGCTGGCCAACTTCGTCCACCGGACTTGGAATGGGGCGAGACTTTGCGAGCGGCCTCCGTGTGCCCAAAATAGGACGCGGGCAAAGCCGCGCCCGAAAATAACCACCCGAAGGCCAGGGCGCCAAGTTCGTCCAGCGGAAAAATGGCCAAAAAACGGGTGGGATATAGCCTTGGGAGGAGGGGCTGGCCAACTTCGTCCGCCGGACTCGGAATGGGGCGAGACTTTGCGAGCAGCCTCCGCGTCCCAAAAATAGGCCGTGGCCACAGCCGCGCCCAAAAATAACCGCCCAAAGGCCGGGGCGCCAAGTTCGTCCAGCGGAAAAATGGCCAAAAAATGGGTGGGCTATAGCCTTGGGGGGAGGGGCTGGCCAACTTCGTCCGCCGGACTCGGAATGGGGCGAAACTTTGTGAGCGGCCTCCGCGTGCCAAAACTAGGCCGCGGGCACAGCCGCGCCCAAAAATAATCCCCCGAAGGTCGGCACGCCCAAACCCCCCAGCGGAAAAATGGCCAAAAAACGGGTGGGCTATAGCCTTGGGGGGAGGGGCTGGCCCACTTCGTCCGCCGGACTCGGAATGGGGCGAAACTTTGCGAGCGGCCTCCACGTGCCAAAAATAGGCCGCGGGCACAGCCGCACACAAAAATAACCGCCCGAAGGCCGGGGCGCCAGGTTCGTCCAGCGGAAAAATGGCCAAAAAACGGGTGGGCTATAGCCTTGGGGGGAGGGGCTGGCCAACTTCGTCCCCCGGACTCGGAATGGGGCGAGACTTTGCGAGCGGCCTCCGCATGCCAAAAATAGGCAGCGGGCACAACCTCTCCAAAAATAACCGCCCGAAGGCCGGGGCGCCAAGTTCGTCCAGCGGAAAAATGGCCAAAAAACGGGTGGGCTATAGCCTTGGGGGGAGGGCCGGCCCGCCGTCCGCCCGGACTCGGAATGGGGCGAGACTTTGCGAGCGGCCTCCGCGTCCCAAAAATAGGCCGTGGCCACAGCCGCACCCAAAAATAACCGCCCAAAGGCCGGGGCGCCAAGTTCGTCCAGCGGAAAAATGGCCAAAAAACGGGTGTGCTATAGCCTTGGGAGGAGGGGCTGGCCAACTTCGTCCGCCGGACTCAGAATGGGGCGAGACATTGTGAGCGGCCTCCGCGGGCACAGCCGCACCCAAAAATAACCCGCCGAAGGTCGGCGCGCCCAAACCCCCCAGCGGAAAAATGGCCAAAAAACGGGTGGGCTAGAGCCTTGGGGGTAGGGACTGGCCAACTTCGTCCGCCGGACTCGGATTGGGGCAAGACTTTACGAGCGGCCTCCGCGGGCACAGCTGCGCCCAAAACTAACCCCCCGAAGGTCGGCGCACCCAAACCCCCCAGCGGAAAAATGGCCAAAAAACGGGTGGGCTATAGCCTTGGGGGGAGGGGCCGGCCGACTTCGTCCGCCGGACTCGGAATGGGGCGAGACTTTGCGAGCGGCCTCCGCGTCCCAAAAATAGGCCGTGGCCACAGCCGCGCCCAAAAATAACCGCCCAAAGGCCGGGGCGCCAAGTTCGTCCAGCGGAAAAATGGCCAAAAAATGGGTGGGCTATAGCCTTGGGGGGAGGGGCTGGCCCACTTCGTCCGCCGGACTCGGAATGGGGCGAAACTTTGTGAGCGGCCTCCGCGTGCCAAAACTAGGCCGCGGGCACAGCCGCGCCCAAAAATAATCCCCCGAAGGTCGGCGCGCCCAAACCCCCCAGCGGAAAAATGGCCAAAAAACGGGTGGGCTATAGCCTTGGGGGCAGTGGCTGGCCTACTTCGTCCGCCGGACTCGGAATGGGGCGAAACTTTGCGAGCGGCCTCCACTTGCCAAAAATAGGCCGCGGGCACAGCCGCACACAAAAATAACCGCCCGAAGGCCGGGGCGCCAGGTTCGTCCAGCGGAAAAATGGCCAAAAAACGGGTGGGCTATAGCCTTGGGGGGAGGGGCTGGCCAACTTCGTCCGCCGGACTCGGAATGGGGCGATACTTTGCGAGCGGCCTCCGCGTGCCAAAAATCGGCCGCGGGCACAGCCGCCCCCAAAAATACCCCCCCGACGGCCGGGGCGCCACGTTCGCCCCGCGGAAAATGGCCAAAAAACGGGTGGGCTATAGCCTTGGGGGGAGGGGCTGGCCAACTTCGTCCGCCGGACTCGGAATGGGGCGAGACTTTGCGAGCGGCCTCCGCATGCCAAAAATAGGCCACGGGCACAGCCGCGCCATAAAATAACCGCCCGAAGGCCGGGGCGCCAAGTTCGTCCAGCGTAAAAATGGCCAAAAAACGGGTGGGCTAGAGCCTTGGGGGGTGGGGCTGGCCAACTTCGTCCGCCGGACTCGGAATGGGGCGAAACTTTGCGAGCGGCCTCCACGTGCCAAAAATAGGCCGCGGGCACAGCCGCACACAAAAATAACCGCCCGAAGGCCGGGGCGCCAGGTTCGTCCAGCGGAAAAATGGCCAAAAAACGGGTGGGCTATAGCCTTGGGGGGCGGGGCTGGCCAACTTCGTCCGCCGGACTCGGAATGGGGCGATACTTTGCGAGCGGCCTCCGCGTACCAAAATTAGGCCGCGGGCACAGCCGCGCCCAAAAATAACCACCCGAAGGCCGGGGCGCCAAGTTCGTCCAGTGGAAAATGGCCAAAAAACGGGTGGGCTATAGCCTTGGGGGGAGGGGCTGGCCAACTTCGTCCGCCGGACTCGGAATAGCGCGAGACTTCGCGAGCGGCCTCCGTGTGCCAAAAATTGGCCCCGGTCACAGCCGCGTCCAAAAATAACCGACCGAAGGCCGGGGCGCCAAGTTCGTCCAGCGGAAAAAGGCCACAAAAACGGGTGGGCTATAGCCTTGGGGGGTGGGGCTGGCCAACTTCGTCCGCCGGACTCGGCAGGGCGCGAGACTTCGCGAGCGGCCTCCATGTGCCAAAAATAGGCCCCGGTCACAGCCGCGCCCAAAAATAACCGCCCGAAGGCCGGGGCGCCAACTTCGTCCAGCGGAAAAAGGCCACAAAAACGGGTGGGCTATAGCCTTGGGGGGTGGGGCTGGCCAACTTCGTCCGCCGGGCTCGGAATGGCGCGAGACTTTGAGAGCAGCCTCCGTGTGCCAAAAATAGGCCCCGTGCACAGCCGCGCCCAAAAATAACAGCCCGAAGGCCGGGGCGCCAAGTTCGTCCAGCGGAAAAAGGCCACAAAAACGGGTGGGCTATAGCCTCGGGGGGTGGGGCTGGCCCACTTCGTTCGCCGGACTCGGAATGGCGCGAGACATTGCGAGCGGCCTCCGTGTGTCAAAAATAGGCCGCGGGCACAGCCGGGCCCAAAAATAACCGCCCGAAGGCCGGGGCGCCAAGTTCGTCCAGCGGAAAAAGGCCACAAAAACGGGTGGGCTATAGCCTTGGGGGGTGGGGCTGGCCCACTTCGTCCGCCGGACTCGGAATGGTGAGAGACATTGCGATCGGCCTCCGTGTGTCAAAAATAGGCCCCGGACACAGCCGCGCCCAAAAATAACCGCCCGAAGGCCGGGGCGCCAAGTTCGTCCAGCGGAAAAAGTCCACAAAAACGGGTGGGCTATAGCCTTGGCGGGTGGGGCTGGCCCACTTCGTCCGCCGGACTCGGAATGGCGCGAGACTTTGCGAGCGGCCTCCGTGTGCCAAAAATAGTCCCCGGGCACAGCCGTGGCAAAAAATAACCGCCGGAAGGCCAGGGCGCCAAGTTCGTCCAGCGGAAAAAGGCCACAAAAACGGGTGGGCTATTGCCTTGGGGGGTGGGGCTGGCAAACTTTGTCCGCCGGGCTCGGAATGGCGCGAGACTTTTCGAGAGGCCTCTGTGTACCAAAAATAGGCCCCGGGCAAAGCGGCGCCCAAAAATAACCGCCCGAAGGCCGGGGCGCCAAGTTCGTCCAGCGGAAAAAGGCCACAAAAAAGGGTGGGCTATAGCCTTGGGGGGTGGGGCTGGCCTACTTCGTCCGCCGGACTCTGAATGGCGCGATACTTTGCGAGCGGTCTCCGTGTGCCAAAAATAGGCCCCGGGCACAGCCGCGCCTAAAAATAACCGCCCGAAGGCAGGGGCGCCAAGTTCGTCCAGCGGAAAAAGGCCACAAAAACGGGTGGGCTATAGCCTTGGGGGGTGGGGCTGGCCCACTTCGTCCGCCGGACTCGGAATGGCGCGAGACTTTGCGAGCGGCCTTCGTGTGCCAAAAATAGTCCCCGGGCACAGCCGTGGGAAAAAATAACCGCCCGAAGGCCGGGGGGCCAAATTCGTCCAGCGGAAAAAGGACACAAAAACTGGTTGGCTATAGCCTTGGGGGGTCGGGCCTGCAAACTTCGTCCGCCGGACTCGGAACGACGCGAGACTTTGCGAGCGGCCTCCGTGTGCCAAAAATAGGCCCCGGGCACAGCCGCGCCCAAAAATAACCGCCCGAAGGCCGGGGCGCCAAGTTCGTCCAGCAGAAAAAGGCCACAAAAAAGGGTGGGCTATTGCCTTGGGGGGTGGGGCTGGCCTACTTCGTCCGCGGGACTCGGAATGGAGTGAGAGTTTACGAGCGGCCTCCGTGTACCAAAAATAGGCCCCGGGCACAGCCGTACCCAAAAATAACAGCCCAAAGACCGGGGCGCCAAGTTCGTCCAGCGGAAAAAGGCCACAAAAACGGGTGGGCTATATCCTTGGGGGGTGGGGCTGGCCAACTTCGTCCGCCGGACTCGGAATGGCGCGAGACTTTGCGAGCAGCCTCCGTGTGCCAAAAATAGGCCCCGGGCATAGCCGCTCCTAAAAATAACCACCCGAAGGCAGGGGGGCCAAGTTCGTCCAGCGGAAAAAGGCCACAAAAACGGGTGGGCTATAGCCTTGGGGGGTGGGGCTGGCCCACTTCGTCCGCCGGACTCGGAATGGCGCGAGATATTGCGAGTGGCCTCCGTGTGTCAAAAATAGTCCCCGGGCACAGCCGCGCCCAAAAATAACCGCCTGAAGGCAGGGGCGTCAAGTTCGTCCAGCGGAAAAAGGCCACAAAAACGGGTGGGCTATAGCCTTGGGGGGTGGGGCTGGCCAACTTCGTACGCGGGTCTCGGAATGGCGCGAGACATTGTGAACGGCATCCGTGTGCCAAAAATAGGCCCCGGACACAGCCGCGCCCAAAAATAACCGCCCGATGGCTGGGGCGCCAAGTTCGTCCAGAGGAAAAAGGCCGCAAAAACGGGTGGGCTATAGCCTTGGGGGGTGGGGCTGGCAAACTTCGTCCACCAGACTCGGAATGGCGCAAGACTTTAATAGCGGCCTCTGTGTGCCAAAAATAGGCCCCGGGCACAGCCGCACCCAAAAATAACCGCCCGAAGGCCGGGGCGCCAAGTTCGTCTAGCGGAAAAAGGCCACAAAAATGGGTGGGCTATAGCCTTGGGGGGTGGGGCTGGCCAACTTCGTCCGCCGAACTCGGAATGGCGCGAGGCTTTGTGAGGCGCCTCCGTGTGCCAAAAATAGGCCGCGGGCACAGCCGCTCCCAAAAATACCCGCCCGAAGGCCGTGGCGCCAAGTTCGTCCAGCGGAAAAAGGCCACAAAAACGGGTGGTCGATAGCCTTGGGGGGTGGGGCTGGCCAACTTCGTCCGCCGGACTCGGAATCGCGCGAGACTTTGCGAGGCACCTCCGTGTACCAAAAATAGGCAGCTGGCACAGCCGGGCCCAAAAATACCCGCCCGAAGGCCGCGGCGCCAAGTTCGTCCAGCGGAAAAAGGCCACAAAAACGGGTGGGCTATAGCCTTTGGGGGTGGGGCTGGCCAACTTCATCCGCCGGACTCGGAATGGCGCGAGACTTTGTGAGTGGCCTCCGTGTGCCAAAAATAGGCCCCGTCCACAGCCGTGCCCAAAAATAACCACCCGAAGGCCGGGGCGCCGAGTTCGTCCAGCGGAAAAAGGCCACAAAAACGGGTGGGCTATAGCCTTGGGGGGGGGGGGGCTGGCCAACGTCGTCCGCCGGACTCGGAATGGCGCGAGACTTTGCGAGCGGCCTCCGTGTGCCAAAAATAAGCCCTGGGCACAGCCGCGCCCAAAAATAACCGCACGAAGGCCGGGGCGCCCAGTTCGTCCAGCGGAAAAAGGCCACAAAAACCGGTTGGCTATAGCCTCGGGGGGTGGGCCTGGCCGACTTCGTCCGCCGGACCCGGAATCGCGCGAGGCTTTGCGAGGCACCTCCGTGTACCAAAAATAGGCAGCTGGCACAGCCGGGCCCAAAAATACCCGCCCGAAGGCCGCGGCGCCAAGTTCGTCCAGCGGAAAAAGGCCACAAAAACGGGTGGGCTATAGCCTTTGGGGGTGGGGCTGGCCAACTTCATCCGCCGGACTCGGAATGGCGCGAGACTTTCCGAGCGGCCTCCGTGGGCCAAAAATAAGCACCGGCCACAGCCGCACCCAAAAATAACAGCACGAAGGCCGGGGCGCCCAGTTCGTCCAGCGGAAAAAGGCCACAAAAACGGGTGGGCTATAGCCTTGGGGGGTGGGGCGGGCCCACTTCGTCCGCCGGACTCGGAATGGCGCGAGCCTTTGCGAGCGCCCTCCGTGTGGCAAAAATAGGCCCCGGACACAGCCGCGCCCAAAAATAACCGCCCGAAGGCCGGAGCGTAAAGTTCGTCCAGCGAAAAAAGGCCACAAAAACGGTTGGGCTATAGCCTTGGGGGGTGGGGCTGGCCAACTTCGTCCGCCGGACTCGGAATGGCGCGAGACATTGCGAACGGCCTCCGTGTACCAAAAATAGGCCCCGGACACAGCCGCGCCCAAAAATAACCGCACGAAGGCCGGGGCGCCCAGTTCGTCCAGCGGAAAAAGGCCACAAAAACGGGTGGGCTATAGCCTTGGGGGGGGGGGGGCTGGCCAACGTCGTCCGCCGGACTCGGAATGGCGCGAGACTTTGCGAACGGCCTCCGTGTGCCAACTGCCCGAAGGCCGGGGCGCCAAGTTCGTCCAGCGGAAAAAGGCCACAAAAACGGGTGGGCTATAGCCTTGGGGGGTGGGACTGGCCCACTTCGTCCGCCGGACTCGAAATGGCGCGAGACTGTGCGAGGCGCCTCCGTGTGCCAAAAATAGGCCGCGGGCACAGCCGCGCCCAAAAAAAACCCCCCGAAGGTCAGCGCGCCCAAACCCTCCAGCGGAAAAATGGCCAAAAAACGGGTGGGCTATAGCCTTGGGGGGAGGGGCTGGGCAACTTCGACCGCCAAACTCGGAATGGAGCGAGACATTGCGAGCGGCCTCCGCGTGCCAAAAATAGGCCGTTGGCACAGGCACACCCAAAAATAACTGCCCGAAGGCCGGGGCGCCAAGTTCGTCCAGCGGAAAAAGGCCACAAAAACGGGTGGGCCATAGCCTTGGGGGGTGGGGCTGGCCAACTTCGTCCGCCGGACTTGGAATGGCGGGAGACTTTGCGAGGCGCCTCCGTGTGCCAAAAATAGGCCGCGGGCAAAGCCGCGCCCAAAAAAAACCCCCCGAAGGTCGGCGCGCCCAAACCCTCCAGCGGAAAAATGGCCAAAAAACGGGTGGGCTATAGCCTTGGGGGGAGGGGCTGGGCAACTTCGTCCGCCGGACTCGGAATGAGGCGAGACTTTGCGAGCGGCCTCCGCATGCCAAAAATATGCCGCGGGCACAGCCGCGCCCAAAAATAACAGCCTGAAGCCCGGGGCGCCTAGTTCGTCCAGCGGAAAAAGGCCACAAAAACGGGTGGGCCATAGCCTTGGGGGGTGGGGCTGGCCCACTTCGTCCGCCGGACTTGGAATGGCGTGAGACTTTGCGAGGCGCTTCCGTGTGCCAAAAATAGGCTGCGGGCACAGCCGAGCATAAAAATACCCACCCGAAGGCCGGGGCGCCAAGTTCGTCCAGCGGAAAAAGGCCACAAAAACGGGTGGGCTATAGCGTTGGGGGTTGCGTCCGGCCTACTTCGTCCGCCGGACTCGGAATGGCGCGAGACTTTGCGAGGCGCCTCCGTGTGCCAAAAATAGGCCGGGGCACAGCCGCGCCCAAAAATACCCGCCCGAAGGCCGGGGCGCCAATTTCGTCCTGCGGAAAAAGGCCACAAAAACGGGTGGCCTATAGGCTTGGGGGGTAGGGCTGGCCGACTTCGTCCGCCGTACTCGGAATGGCGCGAGACTTTGCGAGGCGCCTCTGTGTCCCAAAAATAGGCCGCAGGCACAGCCGCACCCAAAAATACCCGCCCGAAGGCCGGGGCGCCAAGTTCGTCCTGCGGAAAAAGGCCACAAAAACGGGTGGGCTATAGCCTTGGGGGGTGGGGCTGGCCAACTTCGTCCGCCGGACTCGGAATGGCGCGAGACTTTGCGAGGCGCCTCCGTGTGCCAAAAATAGGCCGTGGGCACAGCCGTGCCCAAAAATACCCGCCCGAAGGCCGGGGCGCCAAGTTCGTCCTGCGGAAAATGGCCACAAAAACGGGTGGGCTATAGCCTTGGGGGGTGGGGCTGGCCGACTTCGTCCGCCGTACTAGGAATGGCGCGAGACTTTGCGAGGCCCCTCCGTGTGCCAAAAATAGGCCGCGGGCACAGCCGAGCCCAAAAATACCCGCCCGAAGGCCGGTGCGCCAATTTCATCCAGCGGAAAAAGGCCACAAAAACGGGTGGGCTATAGTCTTGGGGGGTGCGGCTGGCCAACTTCGTCCGCCGTACTCGGAATGGCGCGAGACTTTGCAAGGCGCCTCCGCGTGCCAAAAATAGGCCGCGGGCACAGCCGCGCCCAAAAATAACCACCCGAAGGTCGACGCGCCCAAACCCTCCAGCAGAAAAATGGCCAAAAAACGGGTGGGCTATAGCCTTGGGGGGAGGGGCTGGGCAACTTCGTCCGCCGGACTCGGAATGGTGTGAGACTTTGCGAGGCGCCTCCGTGTGCCAAAAATAGGCTGTGGGCACAGCCGCGCCCAACAAAACCCCCCCGAACGCCTGGGGGCCTATTACTCCCCGCGCAAAACGGCCACAAAACCGGTGGGCTATAGCCTTGGGGGGTGGGGCTGGCCAACTTCGTCCGCTGGACTCGGAATGGCGCGAGACTTTGCGAGGCGCCTCCGTGTGCCAAAAATGGGCCGCAGGCACAGCCGCACCCAAAAATACCCGCCCGAAGGCCGGGGCGCCTAGTTCGTCCAGCGGAAAAAGGCCACAAAAACGGTGGGCTATAGCCTTGGGGGGTGGGGCTGGCCAACTTCGTCCGCTGGACTCGGAATGGCGCGAGACTTTGCGAGGTGCCTCCGTGTGCCAAAAATAGGCCATGGGCACAGCCGAGACCAAAAATACCCGCCCAAAGGCCGGGGCGCCAAGTTCGTCCAGCGGAAAATGGCCACAAAAACGGGTGGGCTATAGCCTTGGGGGGTGGGGCTGGCCAACTTTGTCCGCCGGACTCGGAATGGCGCGAGACTTTGCGAGGTGCGTCCGTGTGCCAAAAATAGGCCGCGGGCACAGCCGCGCCCAAAAATACCCGCCCGAAGGCCGGGGCACCAAGTTCGTCCAGCGGAAAAAGGCCACAAAAACGGGTGGGCTATAGCCTTGGGGGGTGGGGCTGGCCAACTTCGTCCGCCGGACTCGGAATTGCGCGAGACCTTGCGAGGTGCCTCCGTGTGCTAAAAATAAGCCGTGGGCACAGCCGCGCCCAAAAATACGCGTCCGAAGGCCGGGGCGCCAAGTTGATCCAGCGGAAAAAGGCCACAAAAACGGGTGGGCTATAGCCTTGGGGGGTGGGGTTGGCCAACTTCGTCCGCCGGACTCGGAATGGCGCGAGACTTTGCGAGGTGCCTCCGTGTGACAAAAATAGGCCGCAGGCACAGCCGCGCCCAAAAATACCCGCCCGAAGGCCGGGGCGCCAAGTTCGTCCAGCGGAAAAAGGCCACAAAAACGGGTGGGCTATAGCCTTGGGGGGTGGGGCTGGCCAACTTCATCCGCCGGCCTCGGAATGGCGTGAGACTTTGCGAGGCGCCTCCGTGTGCCAAAACTAGGCCGCGGGCACAGCCGCGCCCAAAAATACCCGCCCGAAGGCCGAGGCGCCAAGTTCGTCCAGCGGAAAAAGGCCACAAAAACGGGTGGGCTATAGCCTTGGGGGGGTGGGGCTGGCCAACTTCGTCCGCCGGACTCGGAATGGCGTGAGACTTTGCGAGACACCTCCGTGTGCCACAAATAGGCAGCGGGCACAGCCGCGCCCAAAAATACCCGCCCGAAGGCCTGGGCGCCTAGTTCGTCGAGCGGAAAAAGGCCACAAAAACGGGTGGGCTATACCCTTGGGGGGTGGGGCTGGCCAACTTCGTCCGACGGACTCGGAATGGAGCGACACTTTGCGAGGCGCCTCCGTGTTCCAAAAATAGGCCGCGGGCACAGCCGCGCCCAAAAATACCAGCCCGAAGGCCGGGGCGCCAAGTTCGTCCAGCGGAAAAAGGCCACAAAAACGGGTGGGCTATAGCCTTGGGGGGGGGGGCTGGGCAACTTCGTCCGCCGAACTCGGAATGGAGCGAGACATTGCGAACGGCCTCCGCGTACCAAAAATAGGCCGTAGGCACAGGCGCACCCAAAAATAACTGCCCGAAGGCCGGGGCGCCAAGTTCGTCCAGCGGAAAAATGGCCAAAAAACGGGTGGGCTATAGCCTTGGGGGGAGGGGCTGGTCAACTTCGTCCGCCGGACTCGGAATGGGGCGAGACTTTGCGAGCGGCCTCCGCATGCCAAAAATATGCCGCGGGCACAGCCGCGCCCAAAAAAACCAGCCTGAAGGCCGGGGCGCCTAGTTCGTCCAGCGGAAAAATGGCCAAAAAACGGGTGGGCCATAGCCTTGGGGGGAGGGGATGGCCAACTTCGTCCGCCGGACTCGGAATGGGGCGAGACTTTACGAACGGCCTCCGCATGCCAAAAATAGGCCGCGGCCACAGCCGCGCCCAAAATAACCCCCCGATGGTCGGCGCGCCCAAACCCACCAGCGGAAAAAAGGCCAAAAAACGGGTGGCCTATAGCCTTGGGGGGAGGGGCTGGCCAACTTCGTCCGCCGGACTCCGAATGGGCCGAGACTTTGCGAGCGTCATCCGCGTACCAATAATAGGCCGCGGGCACAGCCGCGCCCAAAACTAACCCCCCGAAGGTTGGCGCGCCCACACCCCCCAACGGAAAAATGGCCAAAAAACGGGTGGGCTATAGCCTTGGTGGGAGGGGCTGGCCAACTTCGTCCGCCGGACTCGGAATGGGACGAGACTTTGCGAGTGGCTTCCGCGTGCCAAAAATAGGCCGTGGACACAGCCGCGTCCAAAAATAACCACCCGGAGGCCGGGGCGCCAAGTTCGTCCAGCGGAAAAATGGCCAAAAAACGGGTGGGCAATAGCCTTGGGGGGAGGGGCTGGCCAACTTCGTCCGCCTGACTCAGAATGGGGCGAGACTTTGCGAGCGGCCTCCGCGTACCAAAAATAGGCCGCGGGCACAGCCGCGCCCAAAAATAACCACCCGAAGGCCGGGGCGCCAAGTTCGTCCAGCGGAAAAATGGCCAAAAAACGGGTGGGCTATAGCCTTGGGGGGAGGGGCTGGCCCACTTCGTCCGCCGGACTCGGAATGAATTGAGACTTTGCGAGTGGCTTCCGCGTGCCAAAAATAGGCCGTGGGCACAGCCGCGCCCAAAAATAACCGCCCAAAGGCCGGGGCGCAATGTTCGTCCAGCGGAAAAATGGACAAAAACGGGTGGGCTATAGACTTGGGGAGGGGCTGGCCAACTCGTCCGCCGGACTCGGAATGGGGCGAGACTTTGCGGGTGGCCTCCGCGTGCCAAAAATAGGCCTTGGGCACAGCCGTGCCCAAAAACTACCCCCCGAAGGTCGGCGGGCCCAAACCCCCCAGCGGAAAAATGGCCAAAAAACGGGTGGGCTATAGCCTTGACGGGAGGGGCTGGCCAACTTCTTCCGCCGGACTCGGAATGGCGCGAGACATTGCGAGTGGCCTCCGCGCCCAAAAATAGGCCACGGGCATAGCCACGCCCAAAAATCACCCCCCGAAGGCCGGCGCGCCCAAACCCCCCAGCGGAAAAATGGCCAAAAAACGGGTGGGCTATAGCCTTGGGGGGAGGGGCTGGCCAACTTCGTCCGCCGGACTCGGAATGGGGCATGAGTTTGTGAGCGGCCTCCGCCTGCCAGAAATTGGCCACGGGCACAGCCGCGCCCAAAAATAACCGCCCGAAGGCCGGGGCGCCAAGTTCTTCCAGCGGAAAAATGGCCAAAAAACGGGTGAGCTATAGCCTTGGGGGGAGGGGCTGGCCGACTTCGTCCGCCAGACTCGGAATGGGGCAAGACTTTGCAAGCGGCCTCCGCGTGCCAAAAATAGGGTGCGGGCACAGCCGCGCCAAAAAATAACTGCCCGAGGGCCGGGGCGCCAAGTTCCTCCAGCGGAAAAATGGCCAAAAAACGGGTGGGCTATAGCCTCGGGGGGAGGGGCTGGCCAACTTCATCCTCCGGAATCGGAATGGGGCGAGACTTTGCGAGCAGACTCCGCGTGCCAAAAATAGGCCGCGGACACAGCCGCGCTCAAAAATAACCCCCCGAAGGTCGGCGCGCCCAAACCCCCCAGCGGAAAAATGGCCAAGAAACGGGTGGGTATAGCCTTAGGGGGAGGGGCTGGCCCACTTCGTCCGCCAGACTCGGAATGGGGCGAGACTTTGTGAGCGGCATCCGCATGCCAAAAATAGGCCGCGGGCACAGCCGCGCCCTAAAATAACCGCCCGAAGGCCGGGGCGCCAAGTTCGTCCAGCGGAAAAATGGCCAAAAAATGGGTGGGCTATAGCCTTGGGGGGAGGGGCTGGCCAACTTCGTCCGCCGGACTCGGAATGGGGCGAGACTTTGCGATCGGCCTCCGCGTGCCAAAAATAGGCCGCGGGTACAGCCGCGCCCAAAAATAACCCCCCGAAGGTCGGCACGCCCAAACCCCCCTGCGGAAAAATGGCAAAAAAACGGGTGGGCTATAGCCTTGGGGGGAGCGGCTGGCCAAATTCGTCCGCCGGACTCGGAATGGGGCGAGACTTTGCGAGCGGCCTTCGCGTGCCAAAAAATGGCCGCGAATAAGGCCGCGCCCAAAAATAACCCCCCGAAGGTCGGCGCGCTCAAACCCCACTGCGGAAAAATGGCCAAAAAAAGGGTGGGCTATAGCCTTGCGGGGAGGGGCTGGCCGACTTCGTCCGCCGGACTCGAAATGGGGCGATACTTTGCGAGCGGCCTCCGTTTATAAAAAAATAGGCCGCGGGCAGAGCCGCGCCCAAAAATAACCACCCGAAGGTCGGCGCGCCCAAACCCCCCAGCGGAAAAATTGCAAAAAAACGGGTCGGCTTATAGCCTTGGGGGAGGGGCTGGCCAACATCGTCCGCCGGACTCGGAATGGGTGAGCCTTTACGAGCGGCCTCCGCGTGCCAAAAATAGGCAGCGGGCACAGCCGCGCCCAAAAATAAACGCCCGAAGGCCGGGGAGCCAAGTTCGACCAGCGGAAAAATGGCCAAAAATCGGGTGGGCTATAGCCTTGGGGGGAGGGGCTGGCCCACTTCGTCCGCCGGACTCGGAATGGGGTGAGACTTTGCGAGCGGCCTCCGCGTGCCACAAATAGGCCTCGTGCACAGCCGCGCCCAAAAATAACTGCCCGAAGGCCGGGGCGCCAAGTTCGTCCAGCGGAAAAATGGCCAAAAAACGGGTGGGCTATAGCATTGGGGGGAGGGGCTGGCCAACTTTGTCCGCCGGACTCGGATTGGGGTGAGACTTTGCGAACGGCCTCCGCGTGCCAAAAATAGGCTGCGGGCATAGCTGCGTCCAAAAATAACCGACCGAAGGCCGGGGCGCCAAGTTCGTCCAGCGGAAAAATGGCCAAAAAACGGGTGGGCTATAGCCTTGGGGGGAGGGGCTGGCCCACTTCGTCCGCCGGACTCGGAATGGGGCGAGACTTTGCGGGCGTCCTCCGCTTGCCAAAAATAGGCCGTGGCCACGGCCGTGGCCAAAAATAACCCCCCGAAGGTCGGCGCGCCCAAATCCCCTAGCGGAAAAATGGCCAAAAAACGGGTGGGCTATAGCCTTGGGGGGAGGGGCTGGGCAACTTCGTCCGCCGGACTCGGAATGGGGCGAGACTTTGCGAGCGGCCTCCGCGTGCCAAAAATAGGCCACGGGCGCAGCCGCGCCCAAAAATAACCCCCCGAAGGTCGGCGCGCCCAAACCCCCCAGCGGAAAAATGGCCAAAAAACGGGTGGGCTATAGCCTTGGGGGGAGGGGCTGGCCAACTTCGTCCGCCGGACTCGGAATGGTGCGAGACATTGCGAGCGGCCTCCGCGTGCCAAAAATAGGCCATGGACACAGCCGCGCCAAAAAATAACCCCCCGAAGGTCGGCGCGCTCAAACCCCCCTGCGGAAAAATGGCCAAAAAAAGGGTGGGCTATAGCCTTGGGGGGAGGGGCTGGCCAACGTCGTCCGCCGGACTCGGAATGGGGTGATACTTTGCGAGCGGCCTCCGTTTGCCAAAAATAGGCCGCGGGCAGAGCCGCGCCCTAAAATAACCACCCGAAGGTCGGCACACCCAAACCCCCCAGCGGAAAAATGGCCAAAAAACGGGTGGGCTATACCCTTGGGGGGAGGGGCTGGCCAACTTTGTCCGCCGGACTCGGAATGGGGCGAGACTTTGTGAGCAGCTTCCGCGTGCCAAAAACAGGCTGCGAGCATAGCTGCGCCCAAAAATAACCGCCCGAAGGCCGGGGCGCCAAGTTCGTCCAGCGGAACAATGGCCAAAAAACGGGTGGGCTATAGCCTTGGGGGGAAGGGCTGGCCCACTTCGTCCGCCAGACTCCGAACGGGACGAGAGTTTGGGAGCGGCATCCGCGTGCCAAAAATAGGCCGCGGGCACAGCCGCGCCCAAAAATAACCCCCCGAAGGTCGGCGCACCCAAACCCCCCAGCGGAAACATGGCTAAAAAACGGGTGGGCTATAGCCTTGGGGGGAGGGGCTGGCCAATTTTGTCCGCCGGACTTGGAATGGGGTGAGACTTTGTGCGTGGCCTCCGCATGCCAAAAATAGGCCGCGGGCACAGCCGCGCCCAAAAATAACCGCCCGAAGGCCGGGGCGCCAAGTTCGTCCAGCGGAAAAATTGCCAAAAAATGGGTGGGCTATAGCCTTGGGGGGAGGGGCTTGTCAACTTCGACCGCCCGACTCGGAATGGGGCGAGACTTTGCGAGCGGCCTCTGCATGCAAAAAATAGGCCGCGGGCACAGCCGCGCCCAATAATAACCCCCCGAAGGTCGGCGCGCCCAAACCCCCCAGCGGAAAAATGGCCAAAAAACGGGTGGGCTATAGCCTTGGGGGGAGGGGCTGGCCAACTTCGTCCGCCGGACTCGGAATAGGGCGAGACATTGCGAGCGGCCTCCGCGTACAAAAATTAGGCCGCGGGCACAGCCGCGCCCAAAAATAACCCCCCAAAGGTCGGCGCGCCCAAACCCCCCAGCGGAAAAATGGCCAAAAAACGGGTGGGCTATAGCCTTGTGGGGAGGGGCTGGCCAACTTCGTCCGCCGGACTCCGAATGGGGTGAGATTTTGTGAGCGGCCTCCACGTGCCAAAAATAGGCCGCGGGAACAGCCGCGCCCACAAATAACCGCCCGAAGGCCGGGGCGCCAAGTTCGACCAGCGGAAAAATGGCCAAAAAACGGGTGGGCTATAGCCTTGGGGGGAGGGGCTGGCCCACTTCGTCCGCCGGACTCGGAATGGGGCGAGACTTTGCGAGCGGCCTCTGCGTGCCAAAAATAGGACGCGGGCACAGCCGCGCCGAAAAATAACCCCCCTAAGGTCGACGCGCCCAAAGCCCCCAGCGGAAAAATGGCCAAAAAACGGGTGGGCTATAGCCCTTGGGGGAGGGGCTGGCCAACTTCGTCCGCCGGACTTGGAATGGGGCGAGACTTTGCGAGTGGCCTCCGCGTGCCAAAAATAGGCAGCGGGCACACCCGCGCCCAAAAATAACCGCCCAAAGGCCGGGGCGCCAAGTTCGACCAGCGGAAAAATGGCCAAAAAACGGGTGGGCTATAGCCTTGGGGGGAGGGGCTGGCCCACTTCGTCCGCCGGACTTGGAATGGGGTGAGACTTTGCGAGCGGCCTCCGCGTGCCAAAAATAGGCAGCGGGCACACCCGCACCCAAAAATAACTGCCCAAAGGCCGGGGCGCCAAGTTCGACCAGCGGAAAAATGGCCAAAAAACGGGTGGGCTATAGCCTTGGGGGGAGGGGCTGGCCCACTTCGTCCGCCGGACTTGGAATGGGGCGAGACTTTGCGAGCGGCCTCCGCGTGCCAAAAGTAGGCAGCGAGCACACCCGCGCCCAAAAATAACCGCCCAAAGGCCGGGGCGCCAAGTTCGACCAGCGGAAAAATGGCCAAAAAACGGGTGGGCTATAGTCTTGGGGGGAGGGGCTGGCCCACTTCGTCCGCCGGACTCGGAATGGGGCGAGACTTTGAGAGCGGCCTCTACGTGCCAAAAATAGGCCGCGGGCACAGCCGCGCCCAAGAATAACCCCCCTAAGGTCAGCGCGTCCAAACCCCCCAACGGAAAAATGGCCAAAAAACGGGTGGGCTATAGCCTTGTGGGGAGGGGCTGGCCAACTTCGTCCGCCGGACTCCGAATGGGGTGAGACTTTGCGAGCGGCCTCTGTGTGCCAAAAATAGTACACGGGCACAGCCGCGCCGAAAAATAACTCCCCTAAGGTCGACGCGCCCAAACCCCCCAGCGGAAAAATGGCCAAAAAACGGGTGGGCTATAGCCTTGGGGGGAGGGGCTGGCCCACTTCGTCCGCCGGACTCGGAATGGGGCGAGACTTTGCGAGCGGCCTCCGCGTGCCAAAAATAGGCCGCGTGCACAGCCGCGCCCAAAAATAACCGCCCGAAGGCCGGGGCGCCAAGTTCGTCCAGCGGAAAAATGGCCAAAAAACGGGTGGGCTATAGCCTTCGGGAGGGCTGGCCAACTTCATCCGCGGACTCGGAATGGGGTGAGATTTTGTGGCGGCCTCCCACGTGCCAAAAATAGGCCGCGGGGAACAGCCGTGCCCAAAAATAACCGCCCGAAGGCCGGGGCGCCAAGTTCGACCAGCGGAAAAATGGCCAAAAAACGGGTGGGCTACAGCCTTGGGGGGAGGGGCTGGCCCACTTCGTCCGCCGGACTCGGAATGGGGCGAGACTTTGCGAGCGGCCTCCGCGTGCCAAAAATAGGCCGCGGGCACAGCCGCGCCCAATTTTAACCCCCCGTAGGCCAGGGCAACAAGTTCGACCAGCGGAAAAATGGCCAAAAAACGGGTGGGCTATAGCCTTGGGGGGAGGGTCTGGCCAACTTCGTCCGCCGTACTCGGAATGGGGTGAGATTTTGTGAGCGGTCTCCACGTGCCAAAAATAGGCCGCGGGAACAGCCGCGCCCAAAAATAACCACCCGAAGGCCGGGGCGCCTAGTTCGACCAGCGGAAAAATGGCCAAAATACGGGTGGGCTATAGCCTTGGGGGGAGGGGCTGGCCCACTTCGTCCGCCGGACTCGGAATGGGGCGAGACTTTGCGAGCGGCCTCTACGTGCCAAAAATAGGACGCGGGCACAGCCGCGCTGAAAAATAACCCCCCTAAGGTGGACGCGCCCAAACCCCCCAGCGGAAAAATGGCCAAAAAACGGGTGGGCTATAGCCTTGGGGGGAGGGGCTGGCCAACTTCGTCCGCCGGACTTGGAAGGGGGCGAGACTTTGCGAGCGGCCTCCGCGTGCCAAAAATAGGCAGCGGGCACACCCGCGCCCAAAAATAACCGCGCAAAGGCCGGGGTGCCATGTTCGTCCAGCGGAAAAAATGGCCAAAAAACGAGTGGGCTATAGCCTTGGGGGGAGGGGCTGGCCAACTTCGTCCGCCGGACTCGGAATGGGGCGGACTTTGCGAGCAGCCTCCGCGTGCCAAAAATAGGCCGCGGGCACAGCCGCGCCCAAAAATAACCGCCCGAAGGCCGGGGCGCCAAGTTCGTCCAGCGGAAAAATGGCCAAAAAACGGGTGGGTTATAGCCTTGGGGGGAGGGGCTGGCCAACTTCGTCCGCCGGACTCGGAATGGGGTGAGATTTTGTGAGTGGCCTCCACGTGCCAAAAATAGGCTGCGGGAACAGCCGTGCCCAAAAATAACCGTCCGAAGGCCGGGGCGCCAAGTTCGACCAGCGGAAAAATGGCCAAAAAACGGGTGGGCTATAGCTTTGGGGGGAGGGGCTGGCCCACTTCGTCCGCCGGACTTGGAATGGGGCGAGACTTTGCGAGCGGCCTCCGCGTGCCAAAAATAGGCAGCGGGCACACCCGCGCCCAAAAATAACAGCCCAAAGGCCGGGGCGCCAAGTTCGACCAGCGGAAAAATGGCCAAAAAGCGGGTGGGCTATAGCCTTGGGGGGAGGGGCTGGCCCACTTCGTCCGCCGGACTTGGAATGGGGCGAGACTTTGCGAGCGGCCTCCGCGTGCCAAAAATAGGCAGCGAGAACACCCGCGCCCAAAAATAACCGCCCAAAGGCCGGGGCGCCAAGTTCGACCAGCGGAAAAATGGCCAAAAAACGGGTGGGCTATAGCCTTGGGGGGAGGGGCTGGCCCACTTCGTCCGCTGGACTCGGAATAGGGCGAGACTTTGCGAGCGGCCTCCAGGTGCCAAAAATTGGCCGCGTGCACAGCCGCGTCCAAAAATAACCACCCGAAGGCCGGGGCGCCAAGTTCGTCCAGCGGAAAAATGGCCAAAAAACGGGTGGGCTATAGCCTTGGGGGGAGGGGCTGGCCAACTTTGTCCGCCGGACTCGGAATGGGGTGAGACTTTCCGAGCGGCCTCCGCGTGCCAAAAATAGGCTGCGGGCACAGCTGCATCCAAAAATAACCGCCCGAAGGCCGGGGCGCCAAGTTCGTCTAGCGGAAAAATGGCCAAAAAACGGGTGGGCTATAGCCTTGGGGGGAGGGGCTGGCCCACTTCGTCCGCCGGACTCGGAATGGGGCGAGACTTTGCGAGCGGCCTCCAGCAATGCCAAAAATAGGTCGCGTGCACAGCCGCGCCCAAAAATAACCGCCCAAAGGCCGGGGCGCCAAGTTCGTCCAGCGAAAAAATGGCCAAAAAACGGGTGGGCTATAGCCTTGGGGGGAGGGGCTGGCCCACTTCGTCCGCCGGAATCGGAATGGGGCGATACTTTGTGAGCGGCCTCCAGCGTGCAAAAATAGGGCCATAAGGCACAGCCGCGACCAAAAATAACCCCCCTAAGGACGGGGAGCCCATTCCCTCCAGCGGAAAAATGGCCAAAAAACGGGTGGGCTATAACCTTGGGGGGAGGGGCTGGCCCACTTCGTCCGCCGGACTCGTAATGGGCGAGACTTTGAGAGCGGCCTCCGCGTGCTGTGGGCTAGGCTGCGGGCACACCCGCACCCAAAAATAACTGCCCGAAGGCCGGGGCGCCATGTTCGTCCAGCGGAAAAAATGGCCAAAAAACGAGTGGGCTATAGCCTTGGGGGGAGGGGCTGGCCAACTTCGTCCGCCGGACTCGGAATGGGGCGGACTTTGCGAGCAGCCTCCGCGTGCCAAAAATAGGCCGAGGGCACAGCCGCGCCCAAAAATAACCGCCGGAAGGCCGGGGCGCCAAGTTCGTCCAGCGGAAAAATGGCCAAAAAACGGGTGGGCTATAGCCTTGGGGGGAGGGGCTGACCAACTTCGTCCGCCGGACTCGGAATGGGGTGAGACTTTGCGAGCGGCCTCCGCGTGCCGAAAATAGGCCACGGGCACAGCCGCGCCCAAAAATGACCGCCCAAAGGCCGGGGCGCCAAGTTCGTCCAGCGGAAAAATGGCCAAAAAACGGGTGGGCTATAGCCTTGGGGGGAGGGGCTGGCCAACTTCGTCCACCGGACTCGGAATGGGATGAGACTTTACGAGCGGCCTCCGCGTGCCAAAAATAGGCCGCGGGCACAACCGTGCCCAAAAATAACTGCCCAAAGGCCGGGGCACCAAGTTCGTCCAGCGGAAAAATGGCCAAAAAACGGGTGGGCTATAGCGTTCGGGGAAGGGGCTGGCCAACTTCGTCCGCCGGACTCAGAATGGGGCGAGACTTTGTGAGCGGGCTCCGCGTGCCAAAAATAGGCCACGGGCACAGCCGCGCCCAAAAATAACAGCCCGAAGGCCGGGTCGCCAAGTTCGTCCAGCGGAAAAATGGCCAAAAACGGAGGGCTATAGCCATGGGGGAAGGGCTGGCTAACGTTTGTCCGCTGACTCGAATGGGACGAGACTTGCGAACGGCCCATCCGCCGTACAAAGATAGGCCGCGCGCGCAGCCGCGCCAAAAATAACCGCCCGAAGTCTGGTCCAGCGGAAATATGGCCAAAAAAACGGTGGGCTATGTAGCCTTGGGGAGGGGGCTGGCCAACTGGGTCCGCCTCGACTCGGAATAGGGGCGAGACTTTGCGAGCGGCCTCGCGAGCAAAATAGGCTACGGGTACAGCCGTACCCAAAATAACCACCCGAAGGCCGGGCGCCAAGTTCGACCAGCGGAAAATGGCCAAAAACGGGTGGGCTATAGCCTTGGGGGTGGGGCAGGCTAACTCTCGTCCGCCTCGGACTCGGAATGGCGCGAGACTTTACGCAGGGGCCTCCAGTGGTAGCCAAAATAGGCCGTCATGGGCACAGCCGCGCCTAAAAATAACTGCCCGAAGGCCGGGCGCAAGTTCATCCCAGCGGAAAACGGCCATAAAACGGGTGGGCTATAGCCTTGGGGGTGGGGCAGGCTGTTCTTCATCCACTGGACCTCGGAATGGCGCAGACTTTGCGAGGGGCCACAGCTATGCAAATGCAGAGCTACACTAAAATAAGCCTCTAAGGTCACAGTCGCTGACCTAAAGGTAATAATCCGATCAAGGCCTGGGGGCGGCCATGGCAACTTCAGCTCCATGGAATAGGGTAGAGAAAACGGCCTGGGCTTAAGGGATAGGCCTTGGGACAGCCGTGCCTGGCTAACTGCGGCCCAAGGCTCGGCGCTCGGAAGTGGCAAAGGTGAGAAAACGGGTGGCCAAAGGCTCTGTGCCTATGGTGGACAAGTTCGTTCGCTCAATTTGAAATGAGGCTGAGACTTGCAATCGCTCCCGAACCAAAAATAACCGCCAAGGCCGGGCCGCCAAGTTCGGGCTCCAGCTGTTTCAAAATGGCCAAAAACAGGTGGGCTTATAGCCTATGGGGGAGGGGGCTGGCCAACTGGGTCCGCCTCGGACTCGAATGGGGCGAGACTTTGCGAGCGGCCTCCGCACGATGCCAAAATAGGCCGCGGGCACAGCCGCGCCCAAAATAACCGCCGAAAGGTCAGGCTCCAACAAGTCTGCCAGCTGGAAAAAATGGCCAAAAAACGGGTGGGCTACAGCCTTGTGGGAGGGGCGGGCCAACTGGTCCGCCGGGACTCTGAATGGGACGTGAGACTTTGCGAGCGGCCTCCGCGTGCTGGAAATAGGGCACTGGCACAGCCGCGCCCAAAAATAACCGCCCGAAGGCCGGGCGCCAAGTTCGGTCCCAGCGGAAAATGGCCAAAAACGGGTGGGCTATAGCCTTGGGGGAGTGGGCTGGCCCACTCTGTCCGCCGGACTCGGAAATGGCGGCGCGAGACTTAAGTTCACCTGCGAATTAATACAGCCTCCGTGCTGTGCCAAAATAGCCGTGCACAGCCGCGCCTAAAAATAACCGCCCCGAAGGCCGGGGCGCCAAGTCTGGCCCAGCGGAAAAATGGCCAAAAACGGGTGGGCTATAGCCTTGGGAGTGGGCTGGCCCACTTCGTCCGCCGGACTCGGAATGGGGCGAGACTTTGCGAGCGGCCCCGTGTGCCAAAATAGGTCAGCGGGCACAGCCGCACCCAAAAATAACCCGCCTAGAAGGCCGGGCGCCAAGTTCACCCAGCTGGAAAATGGCCAAAAACGGGGTGGGCTATAGCCTTGGGGGAGGGGCTGGCCCACTGGTCCGCCTCGGACTCGGAATGGGGCGAGACTTTGTGAGCGGCCTCCGTGTGCCAAAAATAGGCCGGGCGGCACAGCCGCGCCTAAAAATAACCACCTAAGGCTGGGCGCCAAGTTCGCCCAGCGGAAAATGGCTAAAAACGGGTGGGCTATAGCCTTGGGGGAGGGGGCTGGCCAACTTCGTCCGCCGGACTCGTAATGGGTGCGAGACTTTGCAGCGGCCTCTGCAGCTCCAAAATAGGCAGCGTGGGCACAGCCGCGCCCAAAAATAACCCCCCCAAGGCCGGGGCGCCAACACCGCCCAGCGGAAAAATGGCCAAAAAACGGGTGGGCTATAGCCTTGGGGGGAGGGGCTGGCCGACTTCGTCCTCCGGAGTCGGAATGGGGCGAGACTTTGCGAGCCGCCTCCGCGTGCTGCGTGGCCAGGACGCGGAGCACAGCCGCACTCAAAAATAACCGCCCAAGGCCGGGCGCCAAGTTCGGCCCAGCGGAAAAATGGCCAAAAAACGGGTGGGGCTATAGCCTTGGGGGAGGGCTGGCCAACTCGTCCGCTCGGACTCCGGAATGGGGCGAGATTTGCGAGCGGCCTCCGTGTGCCAAAAATAGGTCATGGCACAGCCGCCCTAAAATAACTCCGCCCGGAAGGTCGGCGCCAAGTTCGGACACAGCGGAAAATGGCCAAAAACGGGTGGGCTATAGCCTTGGGGGAGTGGGCCACAACTTCGTCCGGGACCTCGGAATGGGGCGAGACTTTGCGAGCGGCCTCCGTGATGCCAAAAATAGGCCGCGGACACAGCCGCGCCCAAAAGTAACCGCCCGAGGCCGGGGCGCCCAGTTAGTCCAGCCGGAAAATGGCCAAAACGGGTGGGCTATAGCCTTGGGGGAGTGGTCTCGGCCAACTTCGTCCGCCGGACTCGGAATGGGGTGAGACTTTGCAGCGGCATCCGCGTGTTAAAAATAGGCCATGGGAACAGCCGGGCGCCCAAAAATAACCACCCGAAGGCCGGTGCGCCAAGTTCATTCAGCGGAAAATGGCCAAAAACGGGTGGGCTATAGCCTTGGGGGAGTGGCTGGCCCACTTCGTCCAATGGACTCCTGGAATGGGGCGCAGACTTTGCGAGCGGCCTCCGTGCTGGGTGTGGGGCCATAGGCCGCGGGCACAGCCGCTGCCAAAAATAACCGCCCGAAGGTCGGGCGCCAAGTTCAGCCCCAGCGAAAATGGCCAAAAACGGGTGGGCTATAGCCTTGGGGGAGGGTTGGCCAACTTCGTCTCACTGGACTCGGAATGGGGCGAGACTTTCATAGCGGCTCCCCGCATGCCAAAATAGGCCGCGGGCACAGCCGCGTCTCTAAAATAACCGCCCGAAAGGCCGGCGCGCCAAGTTCCCCCAGCGGAAAAATGGCCAAAAAACGGGTGGGCTATAGCCTTGGGGGGAGAGGCTGGCCAACCTTGGTCCGCCGGACTCGGAATGGGGCGAGACTTGCTGGCAGTAGCATCCGTGGCCCAGCGTACAAATAGGACGCGGCACAGCCGCTGAAAATAACCTCCCCAAGGGCGCGCCAAGCTTCCCCCAGCGGAAAATGGCCAAAAACGGTGGCTTATAGCCTTGGGGGAGGGCTGGCTAACTTCGTCCGCCGGACTTCGGAATGGGCGAGACTTTCATGGTAGCGGCCTCACGCGTTGCCAAAATAGGCAGCCCAGGCACAGCCGCGCCCAAAAATAACCTGCTGAAGGTCGGGCGCGCCAAGTTCGCCCAGCGGAAAAATGGCCAAAAACGGGTGGGCTATAGCCTTGGGGAGGGGCTGGCCAACTCGGTCCGCCGGACTCGGAATGGGGTGAGACTTTATGAGCGGCCTCCGCGTGCCAAAAATAGGCATGGGCACAGCCGCGCCAAAAATAACCGCCCGAAGGCCGGGCGCCAAGTCTGTCCAGCGGAAAATGGCCAAAAACGGGTGGGCTATAGCCTTGGGGGTGGGGCTGGCCAACTTCGTCCGCCTGGACTTCGAATGGGGTGAGACTTTGCGAGCGGCCTCCGCGTGCAAAAAGGCCGCTGCGGGCACAGCCGCTACCTCAAAATAACCGCCCGAAGGCCGGGCGCCAAGTTCGGCCCAGCGGAAAAATGGCCAAAAAACGGGTGGGCTATAGCCTTGGGGGAGGGCTGGCCAACTTCTGTCCGCCGGACTCGGAATGGGGCGAGACTTTAGCGGCGCCTCGCGAAGTGCACAAAAAATAGGCCGCGAGGCACAGCCGCGCTCAAAAATAACCGCCCAAGGTCAGGGCGCCAAGTTCGCCCAGCGGAAAAATGGCCAAAAATGGGTGGGCTATAGCCTTGGGGGAGGGCTGGCCAACTTCGTCCGCTGGACTCGGAATAGGGCGAGACTTTGCGAGCGGCCTCCGTGGTGCCAAAAAATAGGCCGCGGGCACAGCCGCGCCCAAAAATAACCGCCCGAAGGCTGGGGCGCCAAGTTCGTCCAGCGGAAAAATGGCCAAAAAACGGGTGGGCTATAGCCTTGGGGGGAGGGGCCGGCCCACTTTGTCCGCCGGACTCGGAATGGAGTGAGACTTTGCGAGCGGCCTCCGCGTGCCAAAAATAGGCTGCGGGCACAGCTGCATCAAAAAATAACCGCCCGAAGGCCGGGGCGCCAAGTTCGTCCAGCGGAAAAATGGCCAAAAAACGGGTGGGCTATAGCCTTGGGGGGAGGGGCTGGCCAACTTCGTCCGCCGGACTCGGAATGGGGCGAGACTTTGCGAGCGGCCTCCGCGTGCCAAAAATAGGCCGCGGGCACAGCCGCGCCCAAAAATAACCGCCCAAAGGCCGGGGCGCCAAGTTCGTCCAGCGAAAAAATGGCCAAAAAACGGGTGGGCTATAGCCTTGGGGGGAGGGGCTGGCCCACTTCGTCCGCCGGAATCGGAATGGGGCGATACTTTGTGAGCGGCCTCCGCGTGCCAAAAATAGGCCGCGGGCACAGCTGCGTCCAAAAATAACCACCCGAAGGTCGGCGTGCCCAAACCCTCCAGCGGAAAAATGGCCAAAAAACGGGTGGGCTATAACCTTGGGGGGAGGGGCTGGCCCACTTCGTCCGCCGGACTCGGAATGGGCGAGACTTTGTGAGCGGCCTCCGCGTGCCAAAAATAGGCTGCGGGCACACCCGCACCCAAAAATAACTGCCCGAAGGCCGGGGCGCCATGTTCGTCCAGCGGAAAAAATGGCCAAAAAACGAGTGGGCTATAGCCTTGGGGGGAGGGGCTGGCCAACTTCGTCCGCCGGACTCGGAATGGGGCGGACTTTGCGAGCAGCCTCCGCGTGCCGAAAATAGGCCAGGGGCACAGCCGCGCTCAAAATAACCGCCCGGAAGGCCGGGCGCCAAGTTCGTCCAGCGGAAAAATGGCCAAAAACGGGTGGGCTATAGCCTTGGGGAGGGGCTGACCAACTTCGTCCGCCTCGGACTCGGAATGGGGCGAGACTTTGCGAGCGGCCTCAGCGTGCGAAAAATAGGCCACGGGCACAGCCGCCAAAATGACCGCCCAAAGGCCTGGGCGCCAAGTTCGTCCAGCGGAAAAATGACCAAAAAACGGTTGGGCTATAGCCTTGCGGGGTGGGGGGGGGGGGCTGGCCAACTTCGTCCGCCGGACTCGGAATGGGACGAGACTTTACGAGTGGTCTCCGCGTGCCAAAAATAGGCCGCGGGCACAGCCGCGCCCAAAAGTAACCGCCCAAAGGCCGGGGCACCAAGTTCGTCCAGCGGAAAAATGGCCAAAAAACGGGTGGGCTATAGCCTTGGGGGGAGGAGCTGGCCCACTTCGTCCGCCGGACTCGGAATGGGGCGAGACTTTGCGAGCGGCTTCCACGTGCTAAAAATAGGCCGCGGGCACAGCCGCGCCCAAAAATAACCACCCGAAGGCCGGGGCGCCGAGTTCGTCCAGCGGAAAAATGGCCAAAAAACGGGAGGGCTATAGCCATGGGGGGAAGGGCTGGCTAACGTTGTCCGCCGGACTCGGAATGGGACGAGACTTTGCGAACGGCCTCCGCGTGCCAAAAATAGGCCTGGCACAGCGCAGTCACGCCAAAAATAACCGCCCGAGTTCGTCCAGCGGAAAAATGGCCAAAAAACGGGTGGGCTATAGCCTTGGGGGGAGGGGCTGGCCAACTTCGTCCGCCGGACTCGGAATAGGGCGAGACTTTGCGAGCGGCCTCCGCGAGCCAAAAATAGGCCACGGGTACAGCCGTACCCAAAAATAACCACCCGAAGGCCGGGGCGCCAAGTTCGACCAGCGGAAAAATGGCCAAAAAACGGGTGGGCTATAGCCTTGGGGGGTGGGGCAGGCCAACTTCGTCCGCCGGACTCGGAATGGCGCGAGACTTTACGAGGGGCCTCCGTGTGCCAAAAAAATAGACGCGCAGGCACAGCCGCGCCAAAAATAACCCCCCGAAGGCCGGGGCGCCAAGTTCGTCCAGCGGAAATAGGCCACAAAAACGGGTGGGCTATAGCCTTGGGGGGTGGGGCAGGCCAACTTCGTCCGCCGGACTCGGAATGGCGCGAGACTTTGCGAGGGGCCACCGTGTGCCAAAAATAAGCCACGGGCACAGCCGCACCCAAAAATAACCGACCAAGGCCGGGGCGCCAAGTTCGTCCAGCGGAAAAAGGTAAGAAAAACGGGTGGGCTATAGCCTTGGGGGGTGGGGCTGGCCAACTGCGTCCGCCGGACTCGGAATGGGGTGAGACTTTGCGAGTGGCCTCCGGCTGCCAAAAATAGGCCGCGGACACAGCCGCGCCCAAAAATAACCGCCCGAAGGCCGGGCCGCCAAGTTCGTCCAGCGGAAAAATGGCCAAAAAACAGGTGGGCTATAGCCTTGGAGGGAGGGGTCGGAATGGGGCCAGACTTTGCAAGCGGCCTCCGCGTGCCAAAAATAGGCCGCGGGCACAGGCGCGGCCAAAAATAACCGCCCGAAGGCTGGGGCGCCAAGTTCGTCCAGCCGAAAAATGGCCAAAAAACTGGTGGGCTATAGCCTTGGAGGGAGGGGCGGGCCAACTTTGTCCGCCGGACTCGGAATGGGGTGAGACTTTGCGAGCGGCCTTCGCATGCCAAGAATAGGCCGCGGGCACAGCCGCGCCCAAAAATAACCCCCCGAAGGTCGGCGCGCCCAAACCCCCCAGCGGAAAAATGGCCAAAAAACGGGTGGGCTATAGCCTTGGGGGGAGGGGCGGGCCAACTTCGTCCGCTGGACTCGGAATGGCGTGAGACTTTACGAGGGGCCTCCGTGTGCCAAAAATAGGGCGCGGACACAGGCGCGCCAAAAAATAACCGCCCGAAGGCCGGGGTGTCAAGTTCGTCCAGCGGAAAAAGGCCACAAAAACGGGTGGGCTATAGCCTTGGGGGGTGGGGCAGGCCAACTTCGTCCGCCGGACTCGGAATGGCGCGAGACTTTGCGAGGGGTCTCCGTGTGCCAAAAATAGGCCGCGGGCACAGCCGCACCCAAAAATACCCGCCCGAAGGCCGGGGCGACAAGTTCGTCCAGCGGAAATAGGCCACAAAAACGGGTGGGCTATAGCCTCGGGGGGTGGGGCTGGCCCACTTCGTCCGCCGGACTCGGAATGCCGCGAGACTTTGCGAGGGGCCTACGTATGCCAAAGATAGGCCGCGGGCACAGCCGCACCCAAAAATAACCGCCCGAAGGCTGGGGCGCCAAGTTCGTCCAGCGGAAAAAGGCCACAAAAACGGGTGGGCTATAGCCTTGGGGGATGGGGCTGGCCAACTTCGTCCGCAGGACTCGGAATGGCGCTAGACTTTGCGAGGGGCCTCCGTGTGCCAAAAATAGGCCACGGGCACAGCCGCGCCCAAAAATACCCGCCCGAAGGCCGGTGCGCCAATTTCGTCCAGCGGAAAAAGGCCACAAAAACGGGTGGGCTATAGCCTTGGGGGGTGGGGCTGGCCAACTTCGTCCGCAGGACTCGGAATGGGGCGATACTTTGCGAGGGGCCTCCGTGTGCCAAAAATAGGCCGCGGGCACAGCCGCGTCCAAAAATACCCTCCCGAAGGCCGGGGCGCCAAGTTCGTCCAGCGGAAAAAGGCCACAAAAACGGGTGGGCTATAGGCTTGGGGGGTGGGGCTGGCCAACTTTCCGCGGACTCGGAATGGCGCGAGACTTTGAAAGGCGCCTCCGTGTGCCAAAAATAGGCCACGCAGGCACCGCCTCGCCCAAAATACCCGCCCGAAGGCCGGGGCGCCAAGTTCGTCCAGCGGAAAAAGGCCACAAAAACGGGTGGGCTATAGCCTTGGGGGGTGGGGCTGGCCAACTTCGTCCGCCGGACTCGGAATGGCGCGAGACTTTTCGAGGCGCCTCCGTGTGCATGCATCACACAGGATTATTTTCAACCAAACTGCGTTACTGTTCATCCGGGTCAAACCGTGTTACTGTTCATCCGCGTGGTCAAACCGCGTACTGTTGACTGATGACGTGGCGCAATCCTGAGCGTCCAAACTGTTTTTAATCCGATGGCCATGATTTACTCCATGTATCTATAAAAAGGGGGCCTCTCCCCCCTAATTTGATATCTCTGAATCCATTTTTGTACTCCATGTTCTGTAATTCCTTCTCCATCTTGTATTTTCTATGTATTTTAATAAAATTCCCATTTTGCCCCTAGTTCAATTATGAGTAGCTAATTTCCTTTTAAGCTTGGTTTGAAGGTGAAGCCTCAACATGTGTCATGGGCTTAATTTGGTAAATTTATTTTCTCTTCCCCTCTAGTTTTTGTGGATGTTTTGACTTCTCGTCGACAAATAATACTAATCTTGTCTAGTACCGCATTGGTTTCACCGGCCCTCTAGTACAAGGTTATTATTATTTGGTACGATAAGCCCTTAGCACCATATTGATTAGAGCGTGGTTCATGAGGTGTGGATTCCCCTCTCATGATTTAATTGACATTAATACAGATTATTTAGCCCATGATGCATGTTGATACGGATCCAGATACCCATTTTAATTTAAGTTTTAGCATATTCCAAATCATTTCCACCACAAATCCAATCACCCATTTCCAAAATTAATTCTACACAATTAAAATCCACCTCCTCGTGGGATCGACACTCGTCACCATTAGTCTATACTACAATAGATTCGTACGCTTGCGAGTACATTAAAATTTGCACAACATTTGTCCAGCGGAAAAAGGCCACAAAAACGGGTGGGCTATAGCCTTGGGGGGTGGGGCTGGCCAACTGCGTCCGCCGGACTCGGAATGGGGTGAGACTTTGCGAGTGGCCTCCGGCTGCCAAAAATAGGCCGCGGACACAGCCGCGCCCAAAAATAACCGCCCGAAGGCCGGGCCGCCAAGTTCGTCCAGCGGAAAAATGGCCAAAAAACAGGTGGGCTATAGCCTTGGAGGGAGGGGTCGGAATGGGGCCAGACTTTGCAAGCGGCCTCCGCGTGCCAAAAATAGGCCGCGGGCACAGGCGCGGCCAAAAATAACCGCCCGAAGGCTGGGGCGCCAAGTTCGTCCAGCCGAAAAATGGCCAAAAAACTGGTGGGCTATAGCCTTGGAGGGAGGGGCGGGCCAACTTTGTCCGCCGGACTCGGAATGGGGTGAGACTTTGCGAGCGGCCTTCGCATGCCAAGAATAGGCCGCGGGCACAGCCGCGCCCAAAAATAACCCCCCGAAGGTCGGCGCGCCCAAACCCCCCAGCGGAAAAATGGCCAAAAAACGGGTGGGCTATAGCCTTGGGGGAGGCGGGCCAACCCCGCCGCTGGACTCGGAATGGCGCGAGACTTTTGGAGGGGCCTCCGTGTGCCAAAAATTGGGCGCGGTCAACGGCGCGGCAAAAAATAACCGCCCGAAGGCCGGGGCGCCAAGTTCGTCCAGCGGAAAAAGGCCACAAAAACGGGTGGGCTATAGCCTTGGGGGGTGGGGCGGGCCAACTTCGTCCGCCGGACTCGGAATGGCGCGAGACTTTGCGAGGGGTCTCCGTGTGCCAAAAATAGGCCGCGGGCACAGCCGCACCCAAAAATACCCGCCCGAAGGCCGGGGCGACAAGTTCGTCCAGCGGAAATAGGCCACAAAAACGGGTGGGCTATAGCCTCGGGGGGTGGGGCTGGCCCACTTCGTCCGCCGGACTCGGAATGCCGCGAGACTTTGCGAGGGGCCTCCGTATGCCAAAGATAGGCCGCGGGCACAGCCGCACCCAAAAATAACCGCCCGAAGGCTGGGGCGCCAAGTTCGTCCAGCGGAAAAAGGCCACAAAAACGGGTGGGCTATAGCCTTGGGGGATGGGGCTGGCCAACTTCGTCCGCAGGACTCGGAATGGCGCTAGACTTTGCGAGGGGCCTCCGTGTGCCAAAAATAGGCCACGGGCACAGCCGCGCCCAAAAATACCCGCCCGAAGGCCGGTGCGCCAATTTCGTCCAGCGGAAAAAGGCCACAAAAACGGGTGGGCTATAGCCTTGGGGGGAGGGGCTGGCCAACTTCGTCCGCCGGACTCGGAATGGGGCGAAACTTTGCGAGCGGCCTCCGTGTGCCAAAAATAGGCCGCGGGCACAGCCGCGTCCAAAAATACCCTCCCGAAGGCCGGGGCGCCAAGTTCGTCCAGCGGAAAAAGGCCACAAAAACGGGTGGGCTATAGGCTTGGGGGGTGGGGCTGGCCAACTTCGTCCGCCGGACTCGGAATGGCGCGAGACTTTGAAAGGCGCCTCCGTGTGCCAAAAATAGGCCGCGGGCACAGCCGCGCCCAAAAATACCCGCCGAAGGCAGCGGCTCCAAGTTAGTACAGCGGAAAAATGCCACAAAAACGGGTGGGCTATAGCCGTGGGGGGTGGGGCTGGCCAACTTCGTCCCGCGGACTCGGAATGGCGCGAGACTTTTTCGGCGCCTCCGTGTGCATGCATCACACAGGATTATTTTCAACCAAACCGCGTTACTGTTCAACCCGGGTCAAACTGTGTTATTGTTCATCCGCGTGGTCAAACCGCGGACTGTTGACTGATGACGTGGCGCAATCCTAAGCGTCCAAACTGTTTTTAATCCGATGGCCATGATTTACTCCATGTATCTATAAAAGGGGGCCTCTCCCCCCTAATTTGATATCTCTGAATCCATTTTTGGGATCCATTTTCTGTAATTCCTTCTCCATCTTGTATTTTCTTCGTATTTTAATAAATTCCCATTTTGCCCCTAGTTCAATTATGAGTAATAATTTCCTTTTAAGCTGGGTTTGAAGGTGAAGCCTCAACATTTGTCATTGGCTTAATTTGGTAAATTTATTTTCTCTTCCCCTCTAGTTTTTGTGGATTTTTTGAAATCTAGTCGACAAAAAATACTAATCTTGTCTAGTACCGCATTGGTTTCACCGGCCCTCTAGTACAAGGTTATTATTATTTGGTACGATAAGCCCTTAGCACCATATTGATTAGAGCGTGGTTCATGAGGTGTGGATTCCCCTCTCATGATTTAATTGACATTAATACAGATTATTTAGCCCATGATGCATGTTGATACGGATCCAGATACCCATTTTAATTTAAGTTTTAGCATATTCCAAATCATTTCCACCACAAATCCAATCACCCATTTCCAAAATTAATTCTACACAATTAAAATCCACCTCCTCGTGGGATCGACACTCGTCACCATTAGTCTATACTACAATAGATTCGTACGCTTGCGAGTACATTAAAATTTGCACAACATTTGTCCAGCGGAAAAAGGCCACAAAAACGGGTGGGCTATAGCCTTGGGGGGTGGGGCTGGCCAACTTCGTCCGCCGGACTCGGAATGGCGCGAGACTTTACGAGGCGCCTCCGTGTGCCAAAAATAGGCCGCGGGCACAGCCGCGCCCAAAAATAACCCCCCGAAGGTCGGCGTACCCAAACCCTCCAGCGGAAAAATGGCCAAAAAACGGGTGGGCTATAGCCTTGGGGGGAGGGGCTGGCCAACTTCGTCCGCCGGACTCGGAATGGGGTGAGACTTTGCGAGCGGCCTCCGCGTGCCAAAAATAGACCGCGGGCACCGCCGCGCCCAAAAATAACCCCCCGAAGGTCGGCGTACCCAAACCCTCCAGCGGAAAAATGGCCAAAAAACGGGTGGGCTATAGCCTTGGGGGGAGGGGCTGGCCAACTTCGTCCGCCGGACTCGGAATGGGGCGATACTTTGCGAGCGGCCTCCGTGTGCCAAAAATAGGCCGCGGGCACAGCAGCGCCCAAAAATAACCCCCCGAAGATAGGCGCGCAGAAACCCACCAGCGGAAAAATGGCCAAGAAACGGGTGGGCTATAGCCTTGGGGGGAGGGGCTGGCCAACTTCGTCCGCCGGACTCGGAATGGGCGAGACTTTGTGAGCGGCCTCCGCGTGCCAAAAATAGGCCATGGTCACAGCCGCGCCCAAAAATAACTAGCCGAAGGCCGGGCGCCTAGTTCGTCCAGGCTGAAAAATGGCCAAAAAACAGGTGGGCTATAGCCTTGGGGGGGGAGGCTGGCCAAATTCGTCCGCCGGACTCGGAATGGGGCGAGACTTTGGATCGGCCTCCGCGTGCTAAAAATAGGCCGCGGGCACAGCCGCGCCCAAAAATAACCGCCCGAAGGCCGGGGCGCCAAGTTCGTCCAGCGGAAAAATGGCCAAAAAACGGTTGGGCTATAGCCTTGGGGGGGGGGGCTGGCCAACTTCATCCGCCGGACTCGGAATGGGACGAGACTTTACGAGCGGCCTCCGCGTGCCAAAAATAGGCCGCGGGCACAGCCGCGCCCAAAAATAACCCCCCGAAGGTCGGCGCACCCAAACCCTACAGCGGAAAAATGGCCAAAAAATGGGTGGGCTATAGCCTTGGGGGGAGGGGCTGGCCAACTTCATCCGCCGGACTCGGAATGGGGTGAGACTTTGCGAGCGGCCTCCGCGTGCCAAAAATAGACCGCGGGCACAGCCGCGCCCAAAAATAACCCCCCGAAGGTCGGCGTGCCCAAACCCTCCAGCGGAAAAATGGCCAAAAAACGGGTGGGCTATAGCCTTGGGGGGAGGGGCTGGCCAACTTCGTCCGCCGGACTCGGAATGGGCGAGACTTTGTGAGCGGCCTCCGCGTGCCAAAAATAGGCCGCGGGCACAGCCGCGCCCAAAAATAACTAGCCGAAGGCCGGGGCGCCTAGTTCGTCCAGCTGAAAAATGGCCAAAAAACAGGTGGGCTATAGCCTTGGTGGGAGGGACTGGCCAACTTCGTCCGCCGGACTCGGAATGGGGCGAGACTTTGGAGCGGCCTCCGCGTGCTAAAAATAGGCCGCGGGCACAGCCGCGCCCAAAAATAACCGCCCGAAGGCCGGGGCGCCAAGTTCGTCCTGCGGAAAAATGGCCAAAAAACGGGTGGGCTATAGCCTTAGGGGGAGGGGCTGGCCAACCGTCCGCGGACTCGGAATGGGCGAGACTTTGTGAGCGGCCTCCGCGTGCTAAAAATAGGCCGCGGGCACAGCCGCGCCCAAAAATAACTAGCCGAAGGCCGGGGCGCCTAGTTCGTCCAGCTGAAAAATGGCCAAAAAACAGGTGGGCTATAGCCTTGGGGGGAAGGACTGGCCGACTTCGTCCGCCGGACTCGGAATGGGGCGAGACTTTGGAGCGGCCTCCGCGTGCTAAAAAAAGGCCGCGGCCACAGCCGCGCCCAAAAATAACCGCCCGAAGGCCGGGGCGCCAAATTCGTCCAGCGGAAAAATGGCCAAAAAACGGGTGGGCTATAGCCTTGGGGGGGGGGCTGGCCAACTTCGTCCGCCGGACTCGGAATGGGGTGAGACTTTGCGAGCGGCCTCCGCGTGCCAAAAATAGACCGCGGACACAGCCGCGCCCAAAAATAACCCCCCGAAGGTCGGCGTGCCCAAACCCTCCAGCGGAAAAATGGCCAAAAAACGGGTGGGCTATAGCCTTGGGGGGAGGGGCTGGCCAACTTCGTCCGCCGGACTCGGAATGGGCGAGACTTTGTGAGCGGCCTCCGCGTGCCAAAAATAGGCTGCGGGCACACCCGCACCCAAAAATAACCGCCCGAAGGCCGGGGCGCCATGTTCGTCCAGCGGAAAAAATGTCCAAAAAACGAGTGGGCTATAGCCTTGGGGGGAGGGGCTGGCCAACTTCGTCCGCCGGACTCGGAATGGGGCGGACTTTGCGAGCAGCCTCCGCGTGCCAAAAATAGGCCGCGGGCACAGCCGCACCCAAAAATAACCGCCCGAAGGCCAGGGCGCCAAGTTCGTCCAGCGGAAAAATGGCCAAAAAACGGGTGGGCTATAGCCTTGGGGGGGGGGGGCTGGCCAACTTCGTCCGCCGGACTCGGAATAGGACGAGACTTTACGAGCGGCCTCCGCGTGCCAAAAATAGGCCGTGGGCACAGCCGCGCCCAAAAGTAAACGCCCAAAGGCCGGGGCGCCAAGTTCGTCCAGCGGAAAAATGGCCAAAAAACGGGTGGGCTATAGCCTTGGGGGGAGGGGCTGGCCCACTTCGTCCGCCGGACTCGGAATGGGGCGAGACTTTGCGAGCGGCCTCCACGTGCTAAAAATATGCTGCGGGCACAGCCGCGCCCAAAAATAACCACCCGAAGGCCGGGGCGCCAAGTTCGTCCAGCGGAAAAATGGCCAAAAAACGGGTGGGCTATAGCCTTGGGGAGAGGGGCTGGCCAACTTCGTCTGCCCGACTCGGAATGGGACGAGACTTTGCGAGCGGCCTCCGTGTGCCAAAAATAGGCTGTGGGCACAGCCGGACCCAAAAATAACCACCCGAAGGTCGGCGCGCCCCAACCCCCCAGCGGAAAAATGGCCAAAACACGGGTGGGCTATAGCCTTGGGGGGAGGGGCTGGCCTACTTCGTCCGCCGGACTCGGAAAAGGGCGAGACTTTGCGAGCGGACTGCGCATGCTAAAAATAGGCCACGGACACAGCTACGCCCAAAAATAACCGCCCGAAGGCTGGGGCGCCATGTTCGTCCAGCGGAAAAATGGCCAAAAAACGGGAGGGCTATAGCCATGGGGGGAAGGGCTGGCTAACGTTGTCCGCCGGACTCGGAATGGGACGAGACTTTGCGAGCGGCCTCCGCGTGCCAAAAATAGGCCGCGGCCACAGCCGCACCCAAAAATAACCTCCCGAAGGCCGGGGCGCCAAGTTCGTCCAGCGGAAAAATGGCCAAAAAATGGGTGGGCTATAGGCTTGGGGGGAGGGGCTGGCCAACTTCGTCCGCCGGACTCGGAATAGGATGAGACTTTATGAGCGGCCTCCGCGTGCCAAAAATAAGCTACGGGCACAGCCGCGCCCAAAAATAACCAACCGAAGGCCGGGGCGCCAAGTTCGTCCAGCTAAAAATTGCCAAAAAACGGGTGGGCTATAGCCTTGGGGGGAGGGGCTGGCCTACTTCGTCCGCCGGACTCGGAATGGGGCGAGACTTTGCGAGCGGCCTCCGCGTACCAAAACTAGGCTGTGGGCACAGCCGCGCCCAAAAATAACCGCCCGAAGGCCGGGGCGTCAATTTCGTCCAGCTGAAAAATGGCCAAAAAACGGGTGGGCTATAGCCTTGGGGGGAGGGGCTGGCCAACTTCGTCCGCCGGACTCGGAATGGGGCGAGACTTTGCGAGTGGCCTCCGCGTGCCAAAAATAGGCCTTGGGCACAGCCGCGCCCAAAAATTACCGCCCGAAGCCGGGGCGCCAAGTTCGTCCAGCGGAAAAATGGCCAAAAAACGGGTGCGCTATAGCCTTGGGGGAATGGGCGGGCCAACTTCGTCCGCCGGACTCGGAATGGTACGAGTCTTTGTGAGCAGCCTCTGTGTACCAAAAATAGGCCGCGGGCACAGCCGCACCCAAAAATAACCGCACGAAGGCCGGGGCGCCAAGTTCGTCCAGCGGAAAATTGGCCAAAAAACGGGTGGGCTAAAGCCTTGGGGGGAGGGGCTGGCCAACTTCGTCCGCCGTACTCGGAATGGGGCGAGACTCTTCCAATGGCCTCCGCGTGCCAAAAATAGGCCGCGGGCACAGCCGCGCCCAAAAATAACCGCCCGAAGGCCGGGGCGCCAAGTTCGTCCAGCGGAAAAATGGCCAAAAAACGGGTGGGCTATAGCCTTGGGGGGAGGGGCTGGCCAACTTCGTCCGCCGGACTCGGAATGGGGCAAGACTTTGCGAGCGGCCTCCGTGTGCCAAAAATAGGCCATGGGCACAGCCGCGCCCAAAAATAACCATCCGCAAGCCGGGGCGCCAAGTTCGTCCAGCGGAAAATTGGCCAAAAAACGGGTGGGCTATAGCCTTGGGGGGAGAGGCTGGCCAACTTCGTCCGCCGGACTCGGAATGGGGCGAGACTTTGCGAGCGGCCTCCGCGTCCCAAAAATAGGCCGCGGGCACAGCCGCGCCCAAAAATACCCGCCCGAAGGCCGGGGCGCCAAGTTCGTCCAGCGGAAAAAGGCCACAAAAACGGGTGGGCTATAGCCTTGGGGGGAGGGTATGGCCAACTTTGTCCGCCGGACTCGGAATGGGGCGAACCTTTACCAGCGGCCTCCGCGTGCAAAAAATAGGCAGCGGGCACCACCGTACCCAAAAATAACCGCCCAATGTTCGTCTAGCGGAAAAATGGCCAAAAAACGGGTGGGCTATAGCCTTGGGGGGAGGGGCTGGCCCACTTCGTCCGCCGGACTCGGAATGGGGTGAGACTCTTCCAATGGCCTCCGCGTGCCAAAAATAGGCCGCGGGCACAGCCTCGCCCAAAAATACCCGCCCGAAGGCCGGGGCGCCAAGTTCGTCCAGCGGAAAGAGGCCACAAAAATGGGTGGGCTATAGCCTTGGGGGGTGGGGCTGGCCAACTTCATCCGCCGGACTCGGAATGGCGCGAGACTTTGCGAGGCGCCTCTGTATGCCAAAAATAGGCCGCGGGCACAGCCGCGCCCAAAAATACCCGCCCGAAGGCCGGGGCGCCAAGTTCGTCCAGCGGAAAGAGGCCACAAAAACGGGTGGGCTATAGCCTTGGGGGGTGGGGCTGGCCGACTTCGTCCGCCGGACTCGGAATGGCGCGAGACTTTGCGAGGCACCTCCGTGTGCCAAAAATAGGCCGCGGGCACAGCCGCGCCCAAAAATACCCGCCCGAAGGCCGGGGCGCCAAGTTCGTCCAGCGGAAAGAGGCCACAAAAACGGGTGGGCTGTAGCCTTGGGGGGTGGGGCTGGCCAACTTCGTCCGCCGGACTCGGAATGGCGCGAGACTTTGCGAGGCGCCTCCGTGTGCCAAAAATAGGCCGCGGGCACAGCAGCGCCCTAAAATACCCGCCCGAAGGCCGGGGCGCCAAGTTCGTCCAGCGGAAAGAGGCCACAAAAACGGGTGGGTTATAGCCTTGGGGGTTGGGGCTGGCCAACTTCGTCCGCCGGACTCGGAATGGCGCGAGACTTTGCGAGGCACCTCCGTGTGCCAAAAATAGGCCGCGGGCACAGCCGCGCCCAAAAATACCCGCCCGAAGGCCGGGGCGCCAAGTTCGTCCAGCGGAAAGAGGCCTAAAAAACGGGTGAGCTATAGCCTTGGCGGGTGGGGTTGGCCAACTTCGTCCGCCGGACTCGGAATGGCGCGAGACTTTGGGAGGCGCCTCCGTGTGCCAAAAATAGGCCGAGGGCACAGCCGCGCCCAAAAATACCCGCCCGAAGGCCGGGGTGCCAAGTTCGTCCAGCGGAAAGAGGCCACAAACACGGGTGGGCTATAGCCTTGGGGGTTGGGGCTGGCCAACTTCGTCCGCCGGACTCGGAATGGCGCGAGACTTTGCGAGGCGTCTCCGTGTGCCAAAAATAGGCCGCGGTCACAGCAGCGCCCAAAAATACCCGCCCGAAAGCCGGGGCGCCAAGTTCGTCCTGCGGAAAGAGGCCACAAAAACGGGTGGGCTATAGCCTTGGGGGGTGGGGCTGGCCAACTTCGTCCGCCGGACTCGGAATGGCGCGAGACTTTGCGAGGCGCCTCCGTGTGCCAAAAATAGGCCGCGGACACAGCCGCGTCCAAAAATACCCGCCCGAAGGCCGGGGCGCCAAGTTCGTCCAGCGGAAAGAGGCCACAAAAACGGGTGGGCTATAGCCTTGGGGGGTGGGGCTGGCCAACTTCGTCCGCCGGACTCGGAATGGCGCGAGACTTTGCGAGGCGCCTCCGTGTGCCAAAAATAGGCGCGGGCACAGCCGCGCCCAAAAATACCTGCCCGAAGGCCGGGCCGCCAAGTTCGTCCAGCGGAAAGAGGCCACAAAACCGGGTGGGCTATAGCGTTGGGGGGTGGGGCTGGCCAACTTCGTCCGCCGGACTCGGAATGGCGCGAGACTTTGCGAGGTGCCTCCGTGTGCCAAAAATAGGCCGCGGGCACAGCCGCGCCCAAAAATGACCACCTGAAGGCCGGGGCGCCAAGTTCGTCCAGCGGAAAGAGGCCACAAAAACGGGTGGGCTATAGCCTTGGGGGGTGGGGCTGGCCAACTTCGTCCGCCGGACTCGGAATGGCGCGAGACTTTGCGAGGCGCCTCCGTGTGCCAAAAATAGGCCGCGGGCACAGCCGCGCCCAAAAATACCCGGCCGAAGGCTGGGGCGCCAAGTTCGTCCAGCGGAAAGAGGCCACAAAAACGGGTGGGCTATAGCCTTGGGGGTTGGGGCTGGCCAACTTCGTCCGCCGGACTCGGAATGGGGCGAGACTTTGCGAGGCGCCTCCGCGTGCCAAAAATAGGCCATGGACACAGCCGCGCCCAAAAATTACAGCCCGAAGGTCGGCGCGCCCAAACCCCTACGGATAAATGGCCAAAAAACGGGTGGGCTATAGCCTTGGGGGGAGGGGCTGGCCCACTTCGTCCGCCGGACTCGGAATGGGGCGAGACTTTGCGAGTGGCCTCCGCGTGCCAAAAATAGGCCGCGGCACAGCCGCGCCCAAAAATACCCGCCCGAAGGCCGGGGCGCCAAGTTCGTCCAGCGGAAAGAGGCCACAAAAACGGGTGGGCTATAGCCTTGGGGGGTGGGGCTGGCCAACTTCGTCCGCCGGACTCGGAATGGCGCGAGACTTTGCGAGGCGCCTCCGTGTGCCAAAAATAGGCCGCGGGCACAGCCGCGCCCAAAAATACCCGCCCGAAGGCCGGGGCGCCAACTTCGTCCAGTGGAAAAAGGCCACAAAAACGGGTGGGCTATAGCCTTGGGGGGTGGGGCAGGCCAACTTCGTCCGCGGACTCGGAATGGCGCGAGACTTTGCGAGGCACCTCCGTGTGCCAAAAATAGGCCGAGGACACAGTCGCGCCCAAAAATAACCGCCCGAAGGCCGGGGCGCCAAGTTCGTCCAGCGGAAAAAGGCCACAAAAACGGGTGGGCTGTAGCCTTGGGGGGTGGGGCTGGCCAACTTCGTCCGCCGGACTCGGAATGGCGCGAGACTTTGCGAGGCGCCTCCGTGTGCCAAAAATAGGCCGCGGGCACAGCAGCGCCCTAAAATACCCGCCCGAAGGCCGGGGCGCCAAGTTCGTCCAGCGGAAAGAGGCCACAAAAACGGGTGGGTTATAGCCTTGGGGGTTGGGGCTGGCCAACTTCGTCCGCCGGACTCGGAATGGCGCGAGACTTTGCGAGGCGTCTCCGTGTGCCAAAAATAGGCCGCGGTCACAGCAGCGCCCAAAAATACCCGCCCGAAAGCCGGGGCGCCAAGTTCGTCCTGCGGAAAGAGGCCACAAAAACGGGTGGGCTATAGCCTTGGGGGGTGGGGCTGGCCAACTTCGTCCGCCGGACTCGGAATGGCGCGAGACTTTGCGAGGCGCCTCCGTGTGCCAAAAATAGGCCGCGGACACAGCCGCGTCCAAAAATACCCGCCCGAAGGCCGGGGCGCCAAGTTCGTCCAGCGGAAAGAGGCCACAAAAACGGGTGGGCTATAGCCTTGGGGGTGGGGCTGGCCAACTTCGTCCGCCGGACTCGGAATGGCGCGAGACTTTGCGAGGCGCCTCCGTGTCCCAAGATGGGGGCGCGGGCACAGCCGCGCCCAAAAATACCCGCCCGAAGGCCGGGGCGCCAAGTTCGTCCAGCGGAAAGAGGCCACAAAAACGGGTGGGCTATAGCCTTGGGGGGTGGGGCTGGCCAACTTCGTCCGCCGGACTCGGAATGGCGCGAGACTTTGCGAGGCGCCTCCGTGTGCCAAAAATAGGCCGCGGGCACAGCCGCGCCCAAAAATGACCACCTGAAGGCCGGGGCGCCAAGTTCGTCCAGCGGAAAGAGGCCACAAAAACGGGTGGGCTATAGCCTTGGGGGGTGGGGCTGGCCAACTTCGTCCGCCGGACTCGGAATGGCGCGAGACTTTGCGAGGCGCATGAGTGTGCCAAAAATCGGCCGCGGGCACCGCCGCGCCCAAAACTACCCGGCCGACGGCCGGGGCGCCAAGTTCGTCCACCGGAAAGAGGCCACAAAAACGGGTGGGCTTTAGAATTGGGGTTTGGGCTGGCCAACAAATCCGCGGACTCGGAATGGGGCGAGACTTTGCGAGCCGCCTCCGCGTGCCAAAAATAGGCCGGGGCCCCCGCCACGCCCAAAAATTACAGCCCGAAGGTCGGCGCGCCCAAACCCCCTACGGATAAATGGCCAAAAAACGGGTGGGCTATAGCCTTGGGGGGAGGGGCTGGCCCACTTCGTCCGCCGGACTCGGAATGGGGCGAGACTTTGCGAGCGGCCTCCGCGTGCCAAAAATAGGCCGCGGCACAGCCGCGCCCAAAAATACCCGCCCGAAGGCCGGGGCGCCAAGTTCGTCCAGCGGAAATAGGCCACAAAAACGGGTGGGCTATAGCCTTGGGGGGTGGGGCTGGCCAACTTCGTCCGCCGGACTCGGAATGGCGCGAGACTTTGCGAGGCGCCTCCGTGTGCCAAAAATAGGCCGCGGGCACAGCCGCGCCCAAAAATACCCGGCCGAAGGCCGGGGCGCCAAGTTCGTCCAGCGGAAAGAGGCCACAAAAACGGGTGGGCTATAGCCTTGGGGGTTGGGGCTGGCCAACTTCGTCCGCCGGACTCGGAATGGGGCGAGACTTTGCGAGCCGCCTCCGCGTGCCAAAAATAGGCCATGGACACAGCCGCGCCCAAAAATTACAGCCCGAAGGTCGGCGCGCCCAAACCCCCTACGGATAAATGGCCAAAAAACGGGTGGGCTATAGCCTTGGGGGGAGGGGCTGGCCCACTTCGTCCGCCGGACTCGGAATGGGGCGAGACTTTGCGAGCGGCCTCCGCGTGCCAAAAATAGGCCGCGGCACAGCCGCGCCCAAAAATACCCGCCCGAAGGCCGGGGCGCCAAGTTCGTCCAGCGGAAAGAGGCCACAAAAACAGGTGGGCTATAGCCTTGGGGGGTGGGGCTGCCAACTTCGTCCGCCGGACTCGGAATGGCGCGAGAATTGCGAGGTGCCTCCGTGTTCCAAAACTATGCCGCGGGCACAGCCACGCCCAAAAATACCCGCCCGAAGGCCGGGGCACCAAGTTCGTCCAGCGGAAAAAGGGCACAAAACCGGGTGGGGTATAGCCTTGGGGGGTGGGGCTGGCCAACTTCGTCCGCCGGACTAGGAATGGTGCGAGACTTTGCGAGGCGCCTCCGTGCGCCAAAAATAGGCTGCGGGCACAGCCGCGCCTAAAAATACCCGCACGAAGGCCGGGGTGCCAAGTTCGTCCAGCTGAAAATGGCCACAAAAACGGGTGGGCTATAGCCTTGGTGGGTGGGGCTGGCCAACTTCGTCCGCCGGACTCGGAATGGCACGAGACTTTGCGAGGCACCTCCGTGTGCCAAAAATAGGCCGCGGACACAGCCGTTCCCAAAAATACCCGCCCGAAGTACGGGGCGCAAAGTTCGTCCAGCGGAAACAGGCCACAAAAACGGGTGGGCTATAGCCTTGGGGGGTGGGGCTGGCCAACTTCGTCCGCCGGACTCGGAATGGCGCGAGAATTGCGAGGTGCCTCCGTGTTCCAAAACTATG